>OX246745.1:39161714-39164214 GCA_945910005.1 Isoperla grammatica
TTTATAGAGGGCCATACAAAACGTTGAGTGACGAGTTTGGTCGTTGCTTTGACACCTGGATGAGACAAACTGTGCAGGCTATCGAAAACTTGTCGACGTAAAGTCTGTGGTACGAATGGCCGCGGAAGTGATTGTGACATGTCACAGTAGAGAGGCAAATCTGTGTCATTAAGCTGCTGTGGGTGCAACTGCAGGGTAGAGTTAGCATGTAAGAGATCACGTAGCTCAGCGTTGTCCAGTTGAGCACGGGCAATATCAGCGTAGCCGACTGGAAAAGAGATGGCGTCAACACGAGACAGGGCATCGGCTACGACGTTGTCTTTACCAGGAATATGACGTATGTCTGTTGTGAATTGCCCGATTAAATCGAGGTGGCGAAACTGTCTAGGTGAACATTTTTCAGGGCGCTGTGTAAATGCGAAAGTCAACGGTTTGTGGTCGGTGTACACAGTGAAAGTGCGCGCTTCCAACATATGGCGAAAGAAAATTATGGTGTCGTACACTGCAAGAAGTTCACGGTCGTACGCACCGTAGTTACGCTGTGCGGTATTTAATTTTCGTGAGAAAAAAGCGAGAGGTTCCCATCCACGGCTCGTACGCTGCTGGAGTGCGGCTCCAATGCTGGTATCAGAGGCGTCGGTGATGATTGCTAATTCTGCGTTGATATCTGGGTGCGCCAGAAGCGTAGCCTGGGAGAGGCTGTTTTTGCATTCTTGAAACGCAGCCTGGAGTTCCGGTGTCCAAACAATGATTGTTTTGGCTGAAGTTTCGTCACCGGCGAGGAGGTTGTTAAGGGGGGCCTGTATCCTAGCTGCAGACGGAAGAAAACGGCGGTAAAAGTTTATCATTCCAAGGAATTGGCGAAGCTGCTTGACGTTGGCAGGTAAGGGGAAAGAGAGGATGGCCTCAACCTTCTCCGAAAGAGGGCAGGTGCCACTGGCGCTGACTGTGTACCCTAGAAACTTGACTTCTGGAACACCGAATACACATTTGGAGGAGTTGATCAAAACGCCGTATTCTGAAAGTCGCGTGAACAGGAGGCGAAGATGTTCTTCATGTTGTGTTGGGTTGGAGGAAGCGACAAGGATGTCGTCGATATAGACGTAGCAAAAATCGAGGTCCCGTAATACCTCATCGATAAAACGTTGAAATGTCTGAGCCGCGTTTCGTAGGCCAAAACTCATAAACGGAAATTCAAATAATCCGAAGGGAGTAGTGATCGCCGTCTTGGGAATGTCTTCAGCAGCAACAGGAATTTGATTGTACGCTCGCACTAAGTCAATGGTTGAAAAGATACACTTGCCTGAAAGATTCTGCGTGAAATCCTGGATGTGTGGAACTGGATACCGGTCCGGAATAGTCCTGGCGTTCAAAGGGCGGTAATCTCCACAAGGCCTCCACTGATCACCTTTCTTGGGAACAAGGTGGAGAGCTGCGGACCAACTGCTAGATGACCGTCGCGCGACGCCTGTTTTCATCATACTGTCAAACTCCCGTTTCGCGATTTTTAGGCGGTCTGGCGCAAGACGTCTGGGCCTGCACGAAACCGGTGGCCCGGGCGTCGTATTGATGTGGTGTTGCGTTTGGTGTTTTGGCATTGTAGGATTGCCACTTGGGCGTGTGACTTCCGGAAACTGTGCGAGTAACGCGTGAAAGGGGGACTGAAGATCGTTGTTGCGCGAAATTACCTTGACGTGTACTAGCGCGCCAGTAGATAGTTTTCCTGGAGTTGTTAATGTAGTGACGTTGTCAACCAATTGCCGTCGGCGTACGTCAATGAGTAGACTGTAATGCGCCAAAAAATCTACACCGATGATAGGCTGATCGACGTCGGCGACAATGAAACGCCATGTGAAATCTCGGCGCAAACCAAGATCCAGAGATAAAGTCAGAGGACCGTATGTGCAAATTGGGGATCCATTTGCAGCGAACAATGTGTAGTCGGTTTTCCCGGGATGACCGAAAACTTTGCTTTTCGGGTAAACACAAAGGTCGGACCCAGTATCAATAAGGAACTCTGTGCGCGTCAACCTGTCGGTTACAAAAAGGCGATTTGCAGTGGGGCCATAGCCAGCCGCCATTACTGACCGCCCCGACTGTTTTCCTGGTACTTACATGGAGGTATACAGTGGCGAGCGAGGTTTCCGAAAGTAGCGTGGTACCAACAAAATCCTCTGTCAGTGGTCGTGCCTGCTGGTGATTGGGCCCTGTTGCGTGACCTTGAACGCTGACGACGGCCCTGGAATCGATCATCACTGAGCGCGGCGACACTGGCAGTCAGGGACTCCAACTGTTGTGACAACTCTTGAATTCGAACATCTGCCTCGGTAGCCACAGCGGCGACCCGCGGTCCAGTAGAGTTGTCACAAATCTTATCAGCTAACTTCGCAAGGGCTCCCAGCTCAGTTGTCGGCGATGCGGCTAATATGTCCTGCATTCTTAATGGAAGGCGGCCGAGCCACAATGTCCGTAGTAGCTCGTCTGGAAGTGCCGTTTCGCT
>OX246745.1:39169214-39181718 GCA_945910005.1 Isoperla grammatica
CCTCCATTTATCAAGCAAACAGAGTTTTAAAAGTTTAACTAACTTATGTATAAGGGCTATTCTCTCGCTAGCTATTATCTCGGAGAAGAGAATAAGTTTAGCGGGTACTGGGTTTTGCTGCTTCCAATGTGGAACTGTAAGAAATATAATTCAAGGGGGGGGGCTTCTATCAGGAGACGTCTTTCGTGGAACGAAGTCAGCCCCATAATATTATTCAATATCATGAGTGGAGTGGCCCCAAAGAGGTTATATACACTATATAGAACCTCCTTGGTGGCCCACACATGCAGCTTTACATGACTCCCGATCCACAATTGGCCAAGATATGATCGAATATCTGTTTGTTAAAAATGTACATTATTTCCGTAAATATTTCCCTTTTTATCACATCATTGAAACACGTGCAAATTGTTAACTAAAAAGACATCGTTTTTCTAAATTGAATGAAACAAGTTTCAACTCTCCACCTACAAAACTCATCGAGATGAGCCCATAATATGGTTAACCAATTAGGGGTCAGTGTGGTTGAACGCGTCGCGCTCGCTCTCGTTGAATGCACTGATCCAATAGCTCTTACAAATACAAATCGATTGCCAGCTTCCGTTTACATGCCTAAATTAATTACTGGAGAGTGAGAAATCGATCCCAGTAGGTTTGGTTTCTTTATAATTGACATATTGACATTTAATATTAAGATGTTTGGAATTGAGAAATTCTTAATAGGCCTATTGGATCAGACAGTCGCTCCATCGACGCCCGATGTTTGTGCTTGTTACATCTACATGGATTGTTATAAGCTATTAATTGTTGATTTTATTCAAACTACGTTCCAAAATTAATTATTAGAGAGTGAGCAGTTGATCCCAGTACTCTTGGTTGTTCATATTGAATTACTAATTAGGTATCAAATACCCAACTATTTTAGTAGGCTTATAGAAAAACAATTTTCTTTAGTTTCGCTTAAACACAACTACCAAAGGTATAGCTATTATTATTATGATTATTATTTTTTATTTTAATACAATTACAATGGTGATTGAAATAGTAGACACATTTGGGAAATTGAAAAGGAAATTTAAAGTTGTATTTGTTTTATTTGTATGCATTATTTGCTGAACTGTGTTTAATACAATTGATTATTTCAATCTACTAAGCGTCATACTTTTCTATAAATGGTTATGGCGTGGTATTATAGGGTATATTGCAACACGCAACTAAAATAGTGCATAATTGCAGTCAGCGACTTTCTATCACGTAATTAAAGAACGTAGTACTCTATGAAGAGATTCTGAACTAGCCAGATTGTTGATATATTGTCGATCACTTGTCTTATATCCTTTTTCGATCAGGGTTCTAGCATTGTTATTATAAAAGTTATTACTTAATAATTGAAAATATGTATATCCCACCTATTTTTTTATTGGTATGGGGGAAAAATATTCAAATTAACAATTGCCAACACTGAATATTGGCTTCAGCGTGGTCGAGTTAGTAGAATCATAGCCAGAGCGACAGGCGGCCCTTGCTCTTCATTTAAAGAAGTTACTGGCGTCGGAGAGGTAACAAGCTGAAATTTTCAGTTACTGTTCCAGATAGTGCCATGGTACTCTGGTAGAAATGTTTCACAAAAAAGCATGTCGGAACACTTTCAAAAAAAAATATTGAAGACGCAAGTTTTTTTTTGAGATGTTTTTCGTTTTTACGACTACTTTGCTCTTAAAAACCCATTTACCCAATTTTTGTTTCTAAATGTGTATAAAGTGTAAGTCTAACAATATTGATAGTAAAAACAACAATTATTTGAATTTTTATGTATGATACATCAGAAAAATGTCGGAAAAAACATTAAAAAATCTCATTACACTGTTTCAAACTCGATCAAAAGCTACAAAAAAAATCTAAAAAAATTATGAGTTTCACCACAAGATAGACCAACTTGTTGGCTACAGAAGTGTGTCTTTCAGTTTTCGTTTACGTGAACTTCGTAGCATTGATTGTCGCGTTGTTTGAAAGGCTGTATTATCCAGCGCGCTCGGGGCGGCTGCGCGCTTACGGCGCAGTATCACATCTACAGCCAGTGCTATTGCAAGCGAATTTTGATCGCTTTGACCTACCATAGTCGTGAACAATCACAGTCACACATACGACCATATGCAAAGTATGTTTAGAGGGTGTCATCGGCCTCCTTATCATTTATGGTTAATTATTGCTTCATACACATTTATTTCCTAGGTAATTAGATTAATTACCTTAATGTATGATTAGATACATTGTTACATACGATTGTATATTATACTAATCAATCATAGTTATGTTTGTAGTTCTTGACGTAATCGCAAATAACGGTACGTACCTACCTACTCTCACATATTTACCTCCTTGATGTTTTTTATCGCGATGAAATTGAACGTATTGCACTTTCAATTCAACAACGATTAAATATAATTAATTGTGAAGGCTTTCACGGACGAGACATGTATTAATACGAGCCATTCTTGGTTTCATCCGCGTCAAAATGCTAAATGAATTAAACGTAATAAAAATAATTAATTAAATGGGTTTTATTTTTATAGTTGACGTTTACAAAACGTTTCCGTAAACGTTCGATATAATTCCGACGAAACATATATAATATATAGAAACATAAAACAATATGTAGTTAATTATTTTTATTATATTTAATTGATTTAGCATTTTCGACACGGATTGAACCAAAGAATGGCTTGGAAACCGATTGTGGCTACCCTAAAAGTCCAGCAGGTGTTTCCAGCCACAAATCAGCCAGTTAATTGCTGTCTTGCTGATCATTGTCAAAGAAGCCAATGCAGTATCTCAAGGGGACCCATAACTAGGAGTAAATCCAAACAGCTTGCTAGAGCTACCCAGTGATGTTTTGCTGTGCCAGTGATTTTGATTTTGCAGAGTAAAGTGTCGAGGATTTGTTGCTATGGAATTGTTTTATTACTTGCTATTTTCCATAAGAAGAACAAACTCCATAGCAACCATAAACAAATCACATACTTAACTCGTCTCTGCATTCCGCCCTTGTGTCTTTGGCTGTTGTGGTTTTCTATTTGCTTTTGTACATCTTAAAACAGACGACTCTACACGTCGTCGAAACGTTGACCTTCATTTTTTGAAAATATACGTTGGATTGATTTACCGTTAAAAATATGTTCGTACTATGTGTACGCTGTCGGATATTCCTCCCTAATTATTCCAAATACTGCAACACCTTAGTTAGTCACCCGGGCAGGTAATTCCTATGAAAAATTATTATAATTACCATTGTGTTACGTATTGCTTTATAAAAGCGCCAATAAATCGATATCGAACCGCAAATAATCGATTTACATTTATTTGTAGAAGAAGTAGCAGTTATTTAACTGTAGTCCATGACGTCATTTTTACGAAATTTTAAAGCAAAATCAGAGGCTTGATCATAGCAAGACGTTTTACGTCGTTAAACACCACCAATAATAATAATAATAATAATAATAATAATAATAATTCTCTTAATTTAATTACCCCTGAATACTTGTTTCACTAATGTAGTTCAGGTAACAATATGTTCAGGTACTAATGTGATTCAGGTATATGTGGTACCTGGCATTTACCGCGAACAGATCTACACTGTAAGTACGTCAGTCTTGCCTAATAGTGTCATCATTGCGCTTTTCCGCGGCAGTTAAAACATTTTCCTTAACTAAATCAGGCTTCATATTGACGTAAGAAAATATGTGGTCCGTCTTATGTTTGTCCTGAATTTCACTACAGAGAATTGACAGTGGACATTCCAATCAAACTGTGCACTTTCTGCACGCAATGCGCGTTTTGACGGGGTTGGAATATCGGCATCGTTAGCTGCACTTTTTCGCTTGGTGGCAATTCGTCTTTTGCTGACATATTATGCGCTCCTCCTACACACTATGAAATTTATAGGGAAACTCACATAATATCTTTTGTCTTGTGCTCCAAGATTTTGTGGGTGATTGGATCATCTCGTTTACGGTTGTCTTAATATTATTTACTACTATAATATTAAGTAAATAAGTAAAGATTTAATGTAATAATAAACTTTAATCTTGAGCTGTTATTTAACACACAAAACATGCTACTGCTTTAAAACAATGAATTGAAAACAAAAGACAGTGTATTTACTTCTAAGCTTCTAGAAGGCAGTGTGATATTAAGGCAAGTTCCCACAGCCATGTGACATGTTCCTTTTTTTTTTTTTTTTTTTTTTTTATGTCTCATATCGAACTGGGGCATTGATTATTCTGCCTCGACGTGTTCGATATGGCACTGACGTATTCTGGTCTTGAACTGGTGGTTCTGGATTTAAAAATTGTGAGTTATTTCCCACCGTCGTTCGCTGCGGAGCTTCAGGAGACCTCTTAACGGTTGGTGTTTTCAGCGGAGAACTTGGGGTTGATCTAATAACTGGAGTTTCCTGAGGAGACCTGTGAGGTGAAACAATTCTCTCTCCTGATTGTTCAGCTTGCTGTGATATACTTGCTTGTGGTTCAGGTTCTGTGTCCGGGTCTGTGGTAGGTTTTATAGGAATGGGTTTAAGGTGAACCCTATTTCTTCTTATAGTTGATCCTTCTGAGGTACAAACACGGTAAGAACGAGGACTGTTGTCAAGTTCCAAAACTTTTCCTTGGATCCAATTTCGTGGAGATTCCTGAATCATGATTGGTTGATTAGGGGCCAATGCACTTAAAGGGTGTGTTTTGGTTTGATAGTGTTTTTGTGAAACTTGTTTCTTCTTTAGAAATCTGGTTGTTTTGGATATGTCAAAATTCGGTTGGAGTAGTTTATTAGGAGTCGGTAGTAATGTTCTCAACCTTCTACCCATAAGTATTTCGCTTGGGGCTTGCATGCCTGGCTTAGGGGTTGCATTGTAATCCAAGACAGCCATAATAGGATCATTTCTTGATCTTTCTGCCTTGATCACCAATCCTTTAGCTATCCCTACTGCTCGCTCTACCATACCATTACTCGCTGGATACATCGGACTCGATGTTGTGTGTTTGATATCCCAATCTTTGAAGAAAGTTTGCATTGTTGCTGAGAGAAATGGTGGGCCATTATCAGAAATCAGTTCTGATGGAATTCCGTGAGTTGCAAATATCAACTTTAATTCAGACACAACTGTAGATGCTGTGGTTGACTTCATCTCTCGTATTTCTATAAACTTTGAAAAGTAATCTGTGAGAAGCATAAACTTTCTCTGTGCTATTTCACAAAAGTCAATACCAACTTTATCCCAGGGTCGAGTAGGAACATCGTGTTGTAGGAGAGGTTCCTTGGAATTACTTGATGAATAACTCAAACATGTTGGACAAGACAAAACCATGTGACGAATTTCAGAGGCCATGCCAGGCCAATATACTGCATGTTAAGCTTTTTCTTCACAAGAATTAACGCCTTGGTGCGCTTGGTGAATGATTGATAACACATTCTTCCTTTGATTTTTCGGTATAACTAGCCTGGACCCTCGGAAAATCAAGCCTTCACTCTCATGTAGTTCATCTTTGCAGTGCCAATATGCATTTACTGCTGAATTGCAAGATTTAGGTTTTTTCTGGGGCCAACCAAGAGTGATATATTGCCCAATGATTTTGAGTTCTGCATCTTCTTTTGTGTCGTGGACACATTCTTCAATCTTTTTGTCACTGACGCTTACCAGGGAGTGTACTGCAGACGCTTCACCGTGAAGAAAATCTGTATTAACAAATCGTTCAGTGAGAGGAGCCCGAGACAGAGTATCGGCTGTTTTCAATTGCTTTCCAGGGATATGAACTATCTTAGGATTATATCTCATAAATCGTACCAGAAGTCGTTGCAGTCTAGGTGACAACTTCTCTACTGGTTTCTCCACCAATCCTAACAAAGGTTTGTGGTCAGACTGTACAGTATAGTCTCGACCATACAAGTAAAAGTGGAAATGTTCACTTCCCCATGTAATAGCAAGGAATTCTTTCTCTATTTGGCTATAATTCATTTGCGCAGACGTAAGTGCAACTGACGCATATGCCACAGGACGTTCATTTTGTAAAAGTACAGCTCCCAGACCGTACTGACTAGCATCAACTGATAGTGTAATTGGCAATTGTTTATTGTGAAAAGCCAATACTGGTGCTTTACTTATAAGGGTTTGCAAGGTCTCAAACATTTCTTGTTGTATTGGTGTCCACACATATTCATTTCCCTTTTTCAAAAGTTGTCGAAGGTAATATGTCTTCGATGCAAGATTTGGCACATAACGAGCTAAATAATTTATCATGCCTAAAAACCTTTGCAATTCTTCTTTATTTTGTGGAGGTTGCATTTTGGTGATTGCTTCTGTCTTTCGATCTTCAACTGCGACGCCATTTGATGTGATCTGATGACCTACAAACTTGACATTTTGTGCACTGAGCTGTAACTTTTCTTTGCAAAATTTGAAGTTCAATTCTCGTGCTCTCATTAACAACTTTGCTAATCTTGCATCATGTTCTTTTTGAGTTCGCCCGTACACTAGTAAATCATCCATATAGCTACAGACGCCCTCTTGACCATTTGTGAGGTTATGTATCTCTTTCTGTAGAATTTCGGGTGCACTATTCAATCCGAAGGGAAGGCGAGTAAAACGGTATCTACCTGTTGAGGTTGCAATAGTACAAAGCTTGGAACTTTCGTCATCAAGCGGAATTTGCCAAAATGCTGACGAAACGTCTAAAACCGTAAAAAACTTTGCTCCCTCTAGTTCCGAAAATATATCTGTGACTGTTGGCATAGGATAGTGTTCACGTTTTATGTACTTGTTCAATAGTCTGGGGTCCATGCATACTCTGATTTTACCATTAGGTTTAGAAACTAGCACTGTTGGATGCACCCAATCTGAGGGGCCATCTTCTTTCACAAGAATGCCTTCTTTTACCATACGTGCTATTTCTGCTTTTTCTTTAGACTTTAATGATAATGGTATCTTACGATGTGCTGCAATGGTAGGGATTGCATTGTCTGCAATATGTATCTTGTGTGTACTATGCAATTTGCCAACCCCTTCGAATACATCTGAAAATTCCTCCACTATCTGCTCGGCTGAAGGTATTTGTAAATCTATGGGTGTTGTAACTGTATGCAAACGTTTGACCAAGCCCATGTCTTCGCATGCAGCAATGCCTAAAATTGGCGGGGATGTGTCGGCTATGTAGAAATCAATATTTATAACTGATTTTGAGCTTGATTTACATGGTAAAGTACATATACCTTCAAGCGGAATTTGATGCCCAGAGTAAGACGTAACACGGCTACTAGTCTTTCTGGTTGGTATGTTCTTCAGCTTCCGGAACTCTTTCAAAGGTATAATATTAACCTCGGAACCTGGATCTAGTTTGAATAAAACTTCTATGTCACCTACTGTTACCATCTGTGTCCATTCTCGACGAGAAGAGACTGCATCAACATGAAGTGACTCAATTGTGAAGTTCTCCTGACTTTGAGAATCGTTACCATCTTCTGACTGGTATACAGTGTGAATGTTTGACTTATTTTGCGCTGTACACATTCTAGCATAATGATTTTCTTTTTTACACTTGCTACATACCTTTTCATAGGCTGGACATGAACCATACACATGGTTTGTACCACATCGGGAACATTTTCTAGGTCTTTTGTTTGGATTTTCAGTAGACATATTATCATTTTGTGACTTGTCATGTACTGAAAGCTTAGAACTAGACTTACCCTTGCTTTGTAGTGCGTGTGCAACTTCTATTAAAGCCTGTCTCTCCATCATGGTTTTGGCTTGTGACTTTGAACTGGCATCTGCCCGTAAAAGATTCATTGCCTTAACCAAATTCATGTTTGGATCTTTTAATAGACGCTGTCGCATCGTTTCATCGTGAATCCCTATGATTAATCTATCTTTAATAAGAGAGTCCTTGAGATGCTCAAACTCACAATCTTTTGCTCTAGATTTTAATACTACAAGATATTGATCATATGTTTGTTCTGGATTTTGTATCTCTGTGAAAAACAAATGCCTCAAATATGTAAGGTTTTTAAAAGGTTCAAAGTGACGAGTTATTGCATCTAAAATGACCTTTGGGGTTAAATCATCATCATTTTCTTCAAATGTAAGTGAATTATAAATATCAACTCCATCATCTCCCATCACCTGTAACAGGTCTGCTCGCTGCTTCTTGATGGGCCTAGCATCCACATCAGCAGCTTCGAAATAAATTAGGTACCTTTGACGCCATCGGGACCAAGCCTCTGCTGGGTGTGGCCCTTCTTTGAAGTGTCCTGGTGGTTGATATTGAGCAGCCATTCTGTTGTAGATTCTTATCCCACTTCTGACACCATGTCTTAATATTATTTACTACTATAATATTAAGTAAATAAGTAAAGATTTAATGTAATAATAAACTTTAATCTTGAGCTGTTATTTAACACACAAAACATGCTACTGCTTTATAACAATGAATTGAAAACAAAAGACAGTGTATTTACTTCTAAGCTTCTAGAAGGCAGTGTGATATTAAGGCAAGTTCCCACAGCCATGTGACAACGGTAAGCTGATACAATTGTTTCAAAACCTTTGGCAGGTCAAATCATTTGACAATACCAGGCCGTTTTCCCCGTTGCAAAACATACAGACTATTTTACTCGTCGTTTTGGGATTGGTTTTTGTGGTTGACGGGCCACAATCACCAACAGTTAAAATGAAAACCAAAAATAGTTATTATAAAGTCTCTAAAAACACAACAAACTGTGGCTTAAAATGTCATATTATTGTATTACTTACCCATTGATGTCTTCAGAAAGGCTATTTACAACTATTAGCGATTGTAAGAAAGTACGTGGAAACTAAACGAAAACCACAATTCAAATTATTGTTGTGTGCAGTCCGTGCTGTACACTTTAACAATGCACTAAACGAGCCATTACCCATTGCACTTGTAATAACTCTAGCCTACACAAATCCTTATTTACACTTGCACTTGGCACACGCGATTCGTTTTGGATTGAACAAACGCGAACGGAAAAAATAATGATCTATATCGAAGGGTAGATTAACGTGGTACTGTGCAGCAGCCAAAATAGGCTCACTCCCCTCCCCCCACCCCCATACAAATTTTTGATCATTTTGCTTTCCATTTATTAAAGCAAGCAGTGGACTCTTTGGCGTGATCCGCAAATGGTATTGTTGGCACCACAGATAATAAATTCACTACGTGGTAATTAGTTATCTGTGGTCGGCACATTATACGTCAACCAAGCTAGTTAGACAAGAAATCTTTTCTGTGTGCACGTGTGACACATCGGTCAAGCTAAAAGGGTAATACACTTATAATATACTGGATATGTGCATGTGTGCATTCACACTGTTCTGTGCAAAACAACCGAAATACCTGCATTTCGAATGAAGTACGTAATCGTAAATTTCATTTTAAGCAGAAAGCAATAGAATGAAAGGTATTAGTGGTAGAAAAGTTTCCACCTTCTAAACATGCTATCAGTAGTATTTTGTTGTGTGTTGATTAGCACGTGTTGAAAGGGATTGGTAATACTTGTGTGAAGTCGAGGTGGTCGAGATTCGCTTGCACTAGCGGATAGCTTATGTGCATACTGTGCCTTACGCGCAGCAGGCAGAGGCGGTGCTACGGCGCGTATGGAGAATACAGTCTCTCGAACAACGCAACAATCAATGCGACGAAGTTTACGTAAACGAAAACTGAAAGACATTGTTTATAGCCGATGAATAGCCCTATCTACTGGTGCAATTCATAATTTTCTTATTTTTTGTTTGTAACCTGTGATCGAGTTGGAAAACGGGCAAAACGATATTTTTCAATTTTGTATGTAAATTATTTAATATATTATGTAAAAAATAATAAAAACATTAACTTATTTCAATTAACATGGATAGATATTAGGGGCATACACATTCTAAGTGGTAAATCAGGCATATAGCCTAAGTGTGTAACTTCTAAAGTTATTACAGAAAACATGCATCAGCCTAAAAATCAAAATTTGGTGTTTGATAATTTTTTTGATGGTGTTCCCACACGGTTTTTTGTGAAACATTTCTACAGCAGTATCATGGAACTGTTTAGAACATGACGGTCAGCTATCCCCCCAAATTCAACAGAATGGTCTCACTCGGCCGGAACAGCCGAAAGTAGACTCAAAAAATTCGTAATTTTTCCCTCATTACAACAAAGGCAATCGGGAAATCGAAATCGGTAGCTTTTACTTTTTATAGCCAAAAAACGGCAATAAAGAATTATTTAAATACTACAAGACTAGTTGACTGATATCGCTGAAATGAGTGTCTAACAATTTGTTATTTTATGCAAAGTTAACTAAAAGTAAAGCAAAAATGGAAATCGCTACCGTTAGGCACTTAGAGCATAAAAAACGGCAAAAATGGCACACATTTCAGTTAGAAGACCAGTTGACCGATATCACTGAGAGAGGAGTCAAAAAACTCGGTATTTCAAACTGAATGTAGTCAATAACACATAATGTGAATTTAGAAATAATAGTCACTGCCTTTAAAACCAAGAAACGGCAAAAAAGGGCACCAACCACCAATGTATCATATTGAAGACCTATCGACCGATTACACTTAGACTGGTGGCACGAACTCGATATTTTAGAACGAATTCAGAACAAATAAAGCGACCATCAAAATCAGCAGTGCTTTGCTTGGTCTTTAGAACAAAAAGTTATAAAAAAAGGTATACTAGCCAGTAGCCTGTCCCCTTTGCTCCAAAATTCAAGACAATGTTCTCACTCGGCCAGACTCGGGAGTGGGCTCAAAAAATCGTAATTATTACCTGATTGCATTAAAGATAATGCGGAAATTGAAATCGCGGTAGCTTTCACTTTTTATATGCAAATAACGGCAAAAAAGGGCAATTTATGAACTACATTACCAATTATGATAATGCTAGTAAGGGCGGCAAAAAATTAAAATCTTAAGAGATCGTGAAGATAATGTTATCCCAAAATTATAAATACTAGCGTTGGGCATTATGAAAAAGGGGGTGGGGGGGGGGGGGGGGGGCATAAATGGATCATTCAATATTTTGTTTTAAGTTACCGATAAATTCCAAGTAACCGCTAACATTGCATGGGAGAGATGACCACACATATGTCATATAGGGTACTAAACAAATATTGTGAAAGTTGTAATCAAAAGTATTTGGCTTCCAGCAAGAAAGGTGTTATGTAGATTATTCAAGACCAGTAGAATGATAACGCTAGGACTGGTAACAAATTCTCTCAATTCTTCCCACTCCCATTTGAGTATGGCTGGTGCCTGGAAAATGGTTCAATAGTGCTATCCGATGGCTTGTGACAAAACCAGCCCCTGAAGAAGTGTTGGAATTGATATCGTGCAAATGCAAACACTGTTCCACAGCCAAGTGTCAGTGCAGTGATTTAAAGCTTAGATACAGACTTGTGTTACTGTGAAAACCAATGCAAAGAGGTGCAAGAAGAGACCTTGCTACCAGTACCTAAAAGAGGAAACTACTGCAATAAGGATAGTGACCCTGATTTCTATAGTATACATACATCTGTGTTTCTGTTCTAGTGATTCTCAAAGCACGCGGAAAGTATTTAACAAGGCGGCGAAGAGGATAACCTATTTTTAGTAATTAATGAAAACTTAGAGTATTCACTCAGTAGCATGACTGATTTCCAGTGAGGGATTTTAATTAAAAGCGACTGAGCCAACCCTATAGCCTCCGAACCCGATTGACGAGTGAGCGATAACCAACTAAAGATAGATATTTAAATATAAAATATGTGAATCAGTGGTTGGACAGTGCGAACACCTGCGGGCAAATATCAGAATCAACAAGGATGATTTCAGAACATCTTTGAATTTATTGAGTGCTTTCTTGCTAGGATGGCTCCAAGGTCACCGATGTATTTCTTTGTTTACAGCGAAGTTGGACACAATAAGGTACAACTTGTATTTGTTGGTGTCATCTCACATGTGTGTTTTAATAAATTGTATTTACATTAATGTTTCATTTACTTGTATAATAATATAATATCATGAGCTAACATCTCCATAGTTTGATGCTTCGTACTCGTAGGTTTACAATTACTTTTTCAACCAGTTTACACATACACATGGCCAGGCCATAGAAATGCAAATGCCGAACATTGGTGTTTTACACACTACACTACACAAACCGTCTAGAACTTACGGAGTTAGATTGATGGAACACATGCCGTTCATATATTTTTTCCTTAAATTTGATCTTTTAAATAGTGGGAAACAATAAGCCTATTTTGATTTGTTCTTTTTCGTGTAAATGAAACTCATATATATAAAGATATGTATAAATATATATTTGACCAACGGCGTTTATAATCATGCCCAATGATACATTTTTCTTCCATCCCAATTATTTTTTCCTGCAAATAGTATTTCCATTTAATTAAATGTGACTTTGTTGCCGTTCTTCAAGCACTTGAAATAATACC
>OX246745.1:39181918-39209418 GCA_945910005.1 Isoperla grammatica
CTAGTCCTCGCTTATAATCAGTATATCTCACATATGTTTAGCCCATGTCCTCGCTTTAACACGACAGATAGGACGTGTGTGTACATAGTCCTCGCTTATAATCAGTATATCTCACATATGTTTAGCCCATGTCCTCGCTTTAACACGACAGATAGGACGTGTGTGTACATAGTCTAGTCCTCGCTTATAATCAGTATATCTCGCATATGTTTAGCCCATGTCCTCGCTTTAACACGACAGATAGGACGTGTGCGTACATAGTCTAGTCCTCGCTTATAATCAGTATATCTCACATATGTTTAGCCCATGTCCTCGCTTTAACACGACAGATAGGACGTGTGTGTACATAGTCTAGTCCTCGCTTATAATCAGTATATCTCGCATATGTTTAGCCCATGTCCTCGCTTTAACACGACAGATAGGACGTGTGTGTACATAGTCTAGTCCTCGCTTATAATCAGTATATCTCATATGTTTAGCCCATGTCCTCGCTTTAACACGACAGATAGGACGTGTGTGTACATAGTCTAGTCCTCGCTTATAATCAGTATATCTCTCATATGTTTAGCCCATGTCCTCGCTTTAACACGACAGATAGGACGTGTGTGTACATAGTCCTCGCTTATAATCAGTATCTCACATATGTTTAGCCCATGTCCTCGCTTTAACACGACAGATAGGACGTGTGCGTACATAGTCCGGGACGTGGTGTTTAACATATCGAATTGCAAAAATGTTAATTTACCAAATGGCAAATAAAAAAAACAATGAATGAAAAATTTTGTGTCTCCTCAATTAATTAAATTAATTTAAATGTAAAATTTATTTCTTTATAAAAAAAATTTGAGTGTGCTGGGCCAAAAGTCACAGAAAGTGGGCGATTATTTTCGACGTAATGACATTCACTTGGTTAGACAGTCACTTGTTTTTGTTGTTTTTGACAGCTGACATTTTATAGACAACATTGAATCTTCTTTGTTTTATTCGTCTAAACACCATACTATTTACGGCCCTCATAAATACTCGGTGTGTACGAGTGACGTGGCTTCGTGTGTCAACTGTAGTAGGGCCAACGAGTCGATGAACCTGAAGATAGACTGTAAACATGAAACAAATGACAACGATTGCCCAGCCTACAAGCGCTTAGTAAAATCTGAACTTCAAAAGGTGGACTTATAGCAATTACGGTATACTAATACTGTTTCTTATCAAAGTAAGTTACCGTCTCACGAGGTCGTATACTGCAATGTGCAGAGTTTAGGGTGTGATCATCATTTCGAAGAAATCGTGAAGTTGTTGCAGGATAGACAACCTATGCTATTGTGCTTAGCAGAGACTCACCTTACAGATATCATTGATGATGGTGAAATTGTTGTGAATGGGTATAAGTTAGAAAGGGTTGATTCTAATAGCCGATTCACGGGCGGGGTAGCAATGTTCATAAGAAATGATATGAAGTATGAAGTGATTGAACGAGTCCACGTGGACATGAAAGTGTGGGTATTGGGTATAAATGTAATGAATAGGAATGTGAAATGCAGGTACTACGTTGTGTATAACTCACCTAGTAACAGTAAAGCCCAATTCATGGAGTTTGTAGAATGTTGGTGGGAGCGAATATGTGACACAAATGGAAAGATTGTAATAGTAGGTGACTTTAATGTTAACTTAAAAAATGTTGAATGTATATATGCAAACAGAATGATTCGCGTGTTTCAACAATACGGATTCAAACAATTAGTTAAGGAGTATAGTAGGGTGACTGATAAAAGTAGGACTTTGATTGATTATGTGATTGTCAACGGTGCTAGTAACGTGGAAGTGAAGATGCTTGATGAACCCAAAATAAGTGATCATAGAATTATAAGTGTGAGGGATGAGTTGACTTTGAACCATGTTCATATTGGTAGGAATAAGTTAGACCTAGTTGAAACAATATTAAAGAGAAAAACATTGACTCAGGGAGATTTTGATGAAATTAATATGCAGTTGATAGCCAAAAACTGGAAGTATGAAAGTAGTAATGTACAGGTATTGGCTGAAACTTTTGTTCTAAATTTAGCTGATTGTATAAATGAAATTGCACCCGAAAAAGAGATCAAAGTTACTCAAATTGAAAAAATAAAACCATGGTGGAATTTTAATCTATTAGAGGCCCAACGATTAAGAGACAAAGCGTACAAGAAAGCACGCATCACTGATATGTTGTCGGATTGGAATGATTATAAAATTCAGAGAAACATATTTGTAAACACGCTTAGGGAACAGAAGAAATTATATTATGATTGGAAACTTGAGCATTGTTATAAAGATCCTCCACGTATGTGGAAGACCCTTAAAACGATTGTTAAAACTAAAACTAAAGGATGTATGAATGATAATGTAGAGTTTGAAAATGCCAAATATGATAATGAACCTGATAATTTTAATGAATATTTTATAAGTAGCGTAAAAGAGATTGTGGATAGCATACCCAATCCTGCGGAGCCTATTGTAATCGCAGATTCGGAGTACGGCCAAAATATTGAGATCTGGGACAAATTCGAGCCAGTTACTATTACTGAATTGAAAACTATAGTTAACAGTCTAGATAGCAAAAAAGAAGGAATGGATGGTCTATCTTCTCGGTTTTTTAAAGAAACTTTTAGTACTATTGGTATGCCTCTACTTAACGTTATTAATAGTTCACTTGAGGCTGGTGTTTTTCCTGAAACGTGGAAAACATCAAAAATTATTCCAATTCAGAAAGTAATTAATACAAAGTTGGCAACTGAATATAGGCCCATTAATGTGTTACCAATATTTGAAAAAATAATGGAACTTGTTGTACATAAGCAGCTTCAAGCATTTTTTGACCGAAATAAATTGTTATTTGAAAATCAATCTGGTTTTAGAAAGGAATTTTCATGTGAAACTGCCTTGCAGTTAATACTGTCCAAATGGAAGGAGGATTTGGATAAAAATAAAGTTATATTGGCTGTTTTTTTAGATTTTAAGAGAGCCTTTGAAACGATTGATAGGAAGATTTTATTAAATAAACTTGAAGCGTATGGTGTGAAGGGCACTGTTTTAAAGTGGATTCAATGTTATCTTAATAATAGAAAACAATATGTTAAGTTCAAAGGGGTAAAATCCCAGAGTAAAATAAATGACTATGGAGTGCCTCAAGGATCCGTCCTGGGGCCTCTATTGTTTATTATATATATATAAATGATTTACCAAAGTGTGTTAGGAATGTTGTTATGAATTTATTTGCTGATGACACTCTGATATCTGCTTCGGGATGTTCCTATGAAGAAGCATGTGCTTTACTTAACGAAGCGTTGGCTCAAGTTAGTGACTGGTTAAAAAGAAATAAACTTAAACTTAATGTCACCAAAACTAAATGTATGTTACTAACATCATCAAAGGAAAAGAAAAATGCAATTGTTAATAGTACTCAGTTGGAGGATGTGTTAGTATGTATTGATGGTGAGAAACTAGTAGTTGTAGATGAGTTTAAGTACTTAGGGGTAATTATTGATGAACACCTGACTTTTACTCGCCATATTGATTTTATAAATAAAAAAGTAAATAAAAAGCTGGGTTTTTTGACGAGAATTTCGAAGGATCTCTCACTTTGGGTGAGAAATCTTATTTTTAAAACTATTATTATGCCACATATTACTTATTGTTCAACTGTATTGTGGGGTATTTTTAATAAGGACATGTATGTGCTTCAAAAGCTTCAAAATCGTGGCATGCGGATAGTATTGCGGTGTAATAGAAGAACCCCCATTAAAGTGATGCTAGAAATGTTGAATTGGCAAAGTATTGAACAAAAAATAGCTATGAGTGTTCTGTTATTTATTTACAAGATGGTACGAAGGAATGGGCCGCTTAATTTTATCAATGAGACGCACTCCCACGATACAAGAGGAAGTAGCATGTTAGTTGTGACACGTAAAAATAAGACAAAGTCACAAAAATCTTTATTTTATTCAGGTTTTATATTGTTTAATAAAATGTTGAAAAAAAATAAGATGACAAGAGATGATGTTTTAAGATACTCGCTGAATACATTTAAAGGTGTGTGTGCCACCTTTGTTAACAATGAATTTGCATAATTTTATCTGTATATGTAATGTGTGTAATGGATGCCTATAATTACTATCTATTACTATTACTATAGTTAATAATTGCAAATGATGTAATGTAATAGCTAGTGCAGCTAAAATAAAGAACATTATTATTATTATTATTATTATTATTATTATTATTATTATTATTATTATTATTATTATTATTATTATTTACGTTTACGTGAAGACTGCATTACTCAATTATTGTAAAAGCATTTGAATAGATTTGGTATAGTTGGCAACCCATCATGATTAAATGGTGTTTTCTTGACCCTAGGCCTATGTAGGGCCCTAAACCTACACCTTAGATGTAGTGAAAATAAAAATTACTTTTGTATGCGTGTTTTTAGATGGCCGTAGAAAGTGCGTTGCGGGAACGTCTGTCATTCGGTAAGAAGGTAACTTTTTGAAAATGTTTTTTAATGCCCCTGTACGGGCAAGTATTCAGCATTGTTCTAAAGGAAAAATACCCATTTCGAAATTACCAACTTGCCGCAAAAAAAACACGACTGTTACCGTGTAGCGAAAATGAAAAAATGCTTATAACTAAGCATCCGGGACGAAATTCAAAATTCCACGAAATTGTATCCTAGAATAATGGTAATCCTTAAAAACGAAAAAGTCGAGAAAGTTTTCGAATAACAAATGTGGGAGAAAACTGGTACCACTCTTTTTTAAAACGCACGCGACCATATGTATACGATAAGTGTGCCAAAAGTACCGCGATGATTCGAAAAAATTTCCAAATCGTAGTTACCTAAATGGTAACCGATGGTAACAAAAGAAAAAGGAATGTTATATCTCGTTTCGTTGGACGGGCAGGGCCATTCGAGTGTGACGCATTAATAACGTACCAAAATCGACAAATCCAGATTTCAAAGCCAATCGAAAACAAAAAAGTTGCATTTTCGCACGTTCAAAAGCTTACCGGTACTTCCCGGTAAATGTGTCGTCATTAAAACGAACATGTACAGAAAGGTATTGAAACGCACTTTCAGATGATACCAAAATGGTTTGGCCGATTTCAAAACGGGACATTTGGGACACGTTCTGGCCTATGTAGGGCCCTAAACCTACACCTTAGATGTAGTGAAAATAAAAATTACTTTTTTTACTTTTTTTTTTCTATGCGGGCAAGTATTCAGCATTGTTCTAAAGGAAAAATACCCATTTCGAAATTACCAACTTGCCGCAAAAAAAACACGACTGTTACCGTGTAGCGAAAATGAAAAAATGCTTATAACTAAGCATCCGGGACGAAATTCAAAATTCCACGAAATTGTATCCTAGAATAATGGTAATCCTTAAAAACGAAAAAGTCGAGAAAGTTTTCGAATAACAAATGTGGGAGAAAACTGGTACCACTCTTTTTTAAAACGCACGCGACCATATGTATACGATAAGTGTGCCAAAAGTACCGCGATGATTCGAAAAAATTTCCAAATCGTAGTTACCTAAATGGTAACCGATGGTAACAAAAGAAAAAGGAATGTTATATCTCGTTTCGTTGGACGGGCAGGGCCATTCGAGTGTGACGCATTAATAACGTACCAAAATCGACAAATCCAGATTTCAAAGCCAATCGAAAACAAAAAAGTTGCATTTTCGCACGTTCAAAAGCTTACCGGTACTTCCCGGTAAATGTGTCGTCATTAAAACGAACATGTACAGAAAGGTATTGAAACGCACTTTCAGATGATACCAAAATGGTTTGGCCGATTTCAAAACGGGACATTTGGGACACGTTCTGGCCTATGTAGGGCCCTAAACCTACACCTTAGATGTAGTGAAAATAAAAATTACTTTTTTTACTTTTTTTTTTCTATGCGGGCAAGTATTCAGCATTGTTCTAAAGGAAAAATACCCATTTCGAAATTACCAACTTGCCGCCAAAAAAACACGACTGTTACCGTGTAGCGAAAATGAAAAAATGCTTATAACTAAGCATCCGGGACGAAATTCAAAATTCCACGAAATTGTATCCTAGAATAATGGTAATCCTTAAAAACGAAAAAGTCGAGAAAGTTTTCGAATAACAAATGTGGGAGAAAACTGGTACCACTCTTTTTTAAAACGCACGCGACCAAATGTTTACGATAAGTGTGCCAAAAGTACCGCGATGATTCGAAAAAATTTCCAAATCGTAGTTACCTAAATGGTAACCGATGGTAACAAAAGAAAAAGGAATGTTATATCTCGTTTCGTTGGACGGGCAGGGCCATTCGAGTGTGACGCATTAATAACGTACCAAAATCGACAAATCCAGATTTCAAAGCCAATCGAAAACAAAAAAGTTGCATTTTCGCACGTTCAAAAGCTTACCGGTACTTCCCGGTAAATGTGTCGTCATTAAAACGAACACGTACAGAAAGGTATTGAAACGCACTTTCAGATGATACCAAAATGGTTTGGCCGATTTCAAAACAAGACATTTGGGACACGTTCTAAAACGAAAATTAAAAAATCAAAATTACACAATTGACCCGGATCGCTAAAAAATGTCAAAGACGGTACGGCCGTGTACGTCCGGGTACGTTGAAAATGTCGTCAATAGCTTCGACATTTCATAAAAGTTGTCAAAAAAAATTCCAACATGCGATTAAAAAACATTGAAAAATTCAGATAGACAAATTCCGGCAAAAACACGGCACGGATGAAATTCGTTAAAGCACCGTAATTCGGACACCCGTATAGTCTAATTTTTAAAAGTGACATTTTCGTATAGATAATTGTTCGTTTATTGATATTAAATTAAAAATTTTGTTGTATGGCATATTTTAAACACCTTGAATATACAAAACAAAACCTTTTGTATACGAGTTTTTAAATCGCCGTGAAAAGTGCGTTGCGCGAACGAACTTTTATGAAATGTCAGACGTTCGCGCAACGCACTTTTCATGTCGTCAATAGCTTCGACATTTCATAAAAGTTGAAACTTTTGTAAGTTTCAACTTTTATGAAATGTCAGACGTTCGCGCAACGCACTTTTCATGTCGTCAATAGCTTCGACATTTCATAAAAGTTGAAACTTTTGTATGCGTGTTTTTAGATGGCCGTAGAAAGTGCGTTGCGGGAACGTCTGTCATTCGGTAAGAAGGTAACTTTTTGAAAATGTTTTTTAATGCCCCTGTACGGGCAAGTATTCAGCATTGTTCTAAAGGAAAAATACCCATTTCGAAATTACCAACTTGCCGCAAAAAAAACACGACTGTTACCGTGTAGCGAAAATGAAAAAATGCTTATAACTAAGCATCCGGGACGAAATTCAAAATTCCACGAAATTGTATCCTAGAATAATGGTAATCCTTAAAAACGAAAAAGTCGAGAAAGTTTTCGAATAACAAATGTGGGAGAAAACTGGTACCACTCTTTTTTAAAACGCACGCGACCAAATGTATACGATAAGTGTGCCAAAAGTACCGCGATGATTCGAAAAAATTTCCAAATCGTAGTTACCTAAATGGTAACCGATGGTAACAAAAGAAAAAGGAATGTTATATCTCGTTTCGTTGGACGGGCAGGGCCATTCGAGTGTGACGCATTAATAACGTACCAAAATCGTCAAATCCAGATTTCAAAGCCAATCGAAAACAAAAAAGTTGCATTTTCGCACGTTCAAAAGCTTACCGGTAAATGTGTCGTCATTAAAACGAACATGTACAGAAAGGTATTGAAACGCACTTTCAGATGATACCAAAATGGTTTGGCCGATTTCAAAACGGGACATTTGGGACACGTTCTAAAACGAAAATTAAAAAATCAAAATTACACAATTGACCCGGATCGCTAAAAAATGTCAAAGACGGTACGTGCCGTGTACGTCCGGTGACGTTGAAAATGTCGTCAATAGCTTCGACATTTCATAAAAGTTGAAACTTTTCTATGCGTGTTTTTAGATGGCCGTAGAAAGTGCGTTGCGGGAACGTCTGTCATTCGGTAAGAAGGTAACTTTTTGAAAATGTTTTTTAATGCCCCTGTACGGGCAAGTATTCAGCATTGTTCTAAAGGAAAAATACCCATTTCGAAATTACCAACTTGCCGCAAAAAAAACACGACTGTTACCGTGTAGCGAAAATGAAAAAATGCTTATAACTAAGCATCCGGGACGAAATTCAAAATTCCACGAAATTGTATCCTAGAATAATGGTTATCCTTAAAAACGAAAAAGTCGAGAAAGTTTTCGAATAACAAATGTGGGAGAAAACTGGTACCACTCTTTTTTAAAACGCACGCGACCAAATGTATACGATAAGTGTGCCAAAAGTACCGCGATGATTCGAAAAAATTTCCAAATCGTAGTTACCTAAATGGTAACCGATGGTAACAAAAGAAAAAGGAATGTTATATCTCGTTTCGTTGGACGGGCAGGGCCATTCGAGTGTGACGCATTAATAACGTACCAAAATCGTCAAATCCAGATTTCAAAGCCAATCGAAAACAAAAAAGTTGCATTTTCGCACGTTCAAAAGCTTACCGGTACTTCCCGGTAAATGTGTCGTCATTAAAACGAACATGTACAGAAAGGTATTGAAACGCACTTTCAGATGATACCAAAATGGTTTGGCCGATTTCAAAACGGGACATTTGGGACACGTTCTAAAACGAAAATTAAAAAATCAAAATTACACAATTGACCCGGATCGCTAAAAAATGTCAAAGACGGTACGTGCCGTGTACGCCTGGGATAGCTTCGACATTTCATAAAAGTTGTCAAAAAAAATTTAAAAAAATTCCAACATGCGATTAAAAAACATTGAAAAATTCAGATAGACAAATTCCGGCAAAAACACGGCACGGATGAAATTCGTTAAAGCACCGTAATTCGGACACCCGTATAGTCTAATTTTTAAAAGTGACATTTTCGTATAGATAATTGTTCGTTTATTGATATTAAATTAAAAATTTTGTTGTGTGGCATATTTTAAACACCTTGAATATACAAAACAAAACCTTTTGTATACGAGTTTTTAGATCGCCGTGAAAAGTGCGTTGCGCGAACGTCTGTCATTCGGTAAGGGGGTGACTTTTCGAAAATGCTTTTTCATCCCCCCGTACGGGCAATCTTTGAGCATCGGCCTAAAGAAAAAAAACCCATTTCGAAAGTACCAACTTGACGCAAAAAAATCAAAACTGAAGCCGTGTCGAAAAAATAAAAAAGTGCCCATAACTAAGCATCCGGGACGAAATTCAAAAATTTGATCGGTGTTCCTGCTTGTTTCGTTAGGACCTTAAAAATGAAAAAGTCAATTTCATTCGGAAAAAAAAAATGTGGGAGGAAATCTGTACTAAACGATTTTATCGGCCGACGGTACCAAATGTACACAATTTGATTGACGAAAGTTCCGGGACGAATCGAAAAAATTTCCAAAAAGTAGTTACCCAGATGGTAAGCGCCGGTAACAAAACAAAAACGAATGTTATATCTCGTTTGGTTCGACGGGCAGGGCCGTTTGAATGTGACACGTTAAAAACGTACCAAAATCGTCAAATCCAGAATTCGAAAATTTTCGTATTTGGGTGCAAATAACTTTTTATCGGGACACTTTTTACGAAAAACTTTTATGTCAAGAAGATGCCCCGTTCCATTGTTTTCACACTTTGAGAGTCAAAAATGTCCCCAAAAGACATTTGAATTTTTTACAATTTTTCCCGCAATACGACAGAGCCAAATACGCACACTTTTCGAGATTAAACACGTCGGGGGTGGAAAAGGGGCGGGGGTAGAAAGCCAAAAAAAATACCCACGTGTAGCCAAAAGCACGACGGTGAAAACTGTAGCGACAGGTCGGGGAAAAAAGTCACTTCCGCGAACTCACCGAGCTCGAGGGCGGGGCAGCAGCAAGCGGCCGGCAACCAGAGAAGCGCGCTGTGTGGAACGCTTCTCGCTACTTGAAAATTTTTCAAACACTTGGAAATTTTTCGGCATTAATTTTTTTTTTACAAATTTTTTAATTTTTTAAATTTATCAACTTTTTTCAAGTTTTACAAAAAGTGGGGTTCGTTCCCGAAAATTTTCCAAACACTTAGATATTTTCAACATGATTTTTTTTTTTTTAATTAATTCATAATAATTAATTAATTAATGTTTTGTATGGAAATCGATGTTTAACCCACTTCCCGACGTCAAATCGAGTTGAAAGTTTTCACACAGACGTATTCTTAATGACAGTACACGAATTAATTGTCATATTTACTAAATTGTCAATTAATTCATCATAAATAATTAATTAATGTTTTATATGAAAATCGATGTTTAACCCACTTCCCAACGTCAAATCGAGTTAAAGTTTTCACACAGACGTGTTCTTACTGACAATACACAAATCAATTGTCATATTAACTAAATAATCAATAATTTCATCATAATTAATTAATTGATGTTTGATATGGAAATCGATATTTCACCCACTTTCCAACGTTGAATTGAGCTGAAAGTTTTCACGAAACTACAATTCGTCTATTAATCTCTTTTTAATTATAGTGTAGCCTTTAATATCGTGTAGCGTTAAATATCGTGTAGCGTTTAATATCGCGTAGTGTATAATATCGTGTAGCGTTTAATATTGTGTAGCGTCTAAAATCGTGTAGCGTTTAATATCGTGTAGTGTTTAATATCGTGTAGCTTTAATATCGTGTAACGTTTAATATCGTGAAGCGTTTAATATTGCGTAGCGTTTAATATTGCGTAGCGTCTAATATCGTGTAGCTCTAATATCGTGTAGCGTTTAATATCTTGAAGCGTTTAATATTATGTAGCGTTCAATATCGTGTAGCGTTTAATATTGTGCAGTGTTAAATATCGTGAAGCGTTTAATATTGTGAGTGGGTTAATGGGCACTGATGAGTGGGTTCACGGGCACTAGTGAGTGGGTTCATGGGCACTTTTGAGAGGGTTCATGAGTACTAGTGAGTGGGTTCATGGGCACTGGTGAGTGGGTTCATGGGCACTGGTGAGTGGGTTCATGGGCACTAGTGAGTGGCTCATGGGCACTGGTGAGTGGGTTCATGGGCACTGGTGAGTGGGTTCATGAGCACTGGTGGGTGGGTTCATGGGCACTAGTGAGTGGGTTCATGGGCACTAGTGAGTCGGTTCATGGGCACTGGTGAGTGGTTTCATGGGCACTATTGAGTGGGAACATGGGCACTGATGAGTGTGTTCATGGGCACTAGTGAGTGGGTTCATGGGCACTGGTGAGTGGGTTCAAGGGCACTGGTAAGTGGTTTCATGGGCACTAGTGAGTGGGTTCTTGGGCACTGGTGAATGCTTTCATGGGCACTAGTAAGTGGGTTCATGGGCACTAGTGAGTTGGTTCATGGGCACAAACGAGTGGGTTCATGGGCACTGGTGAGTGGGTTTATGGGCACAAGTGAGTGGGTTCATGGGCACTTGTGAGTGGGTTCATGGGCACTAGTGAGTGGGTTCATGGGCACTGGTGAGTTGTTTCATGGGCACTGGTGAGTGGGTTCATGGGCACTGGTGAGTGGGTTCATGGGCACTAGTGAGTGGGTTCATGGGCACTGGTGAGTGGTTTCATGGGCACTGGTGAGTGGGTTCATGAGCACTGGTGAGTGGGTTCATGGGCACAAACGAATGGGTTCATGGGCTCTGGTGAGTGGGTTCATGGGCACAAGTGAGTGGGTTCATGGGCACTGGTGAGTGGGTTCATGGGCACTAGTGAGTGGGTTCATGGGCACTAGTGAGTGGGTTCATGGGCACTAGTGAGTGGTTTAATGGGCACTAGTGAGTGGGTTCATGGGCACTGGTGAGTGGATTCATGGGCACTGGTGAGTGGGTTCATGAGCACTGGTGAGTGGGTTCATGGGCACTGGTGTATGGATTCATGGGCACTGGTGAGTGGTTTCATGGGCACTAGTGAGTGGGTTCATGGGCACTGGTGAGTGGGTTCATGGGCACTGTTGAGTGGGTTCATGAGCCCTGGTGAGTGGGTTCATGGGCACTGGTGAGTGGGTTAATGGGCACTAGTGAGTGGGTTCATGGGCACTGGTGAGTGGATTCATGGGCACTGGTGAGTGGGTTCATGAGCACTGGTGAGTGGGTTCATGGGCACTGGTGAGTGGGTTCATGGGCACTGGTAAGTGGTGTCATGGGCACTGATGAGTGGATTAATGGGCACTGGTGAGTGGGTTTATGGGCACTCGTGAGTGGGTTCATGGCCACTGGTGAGTGGGTTCATGGGCACTGGTGAGAGGGTTCATGGGCACTAGTGAGTAGGTTCATGGGCACTGGTGAGTGGGTTCATGGGCACTGGTGTGTGGGTTCATGGGCACTGGTGAGTGGGTTCATGGGCACTAGTGAGTGGGTTCATGGGCACTGGTGAGTGGGTTCATGGGCACTTGTGAGTGGGTTCATGGGCACTAGTGAGTGGGTTCATGGGCACTAGTGAGTGGGTTCATGGGCACTGGTGAGTGGGTTCATGGGCACTAGTGAGTGGGTTCATGGGCACTGGTGAGTGGGTTCATGGGCACTGGTGAGTGGGTTCATGGGCACTAGTGAGTGGGTTCATGGGCACTGGTAAGTGGGTTCATGGGCACTGGTAAGTGGGTTCATGGGCACTAGTGAGTGGGTTCATGGGCACTGGTGAGTGGGTTCATGGGCACTGGTGAGTGGGTTCATGGGCACTAGTGAGTGGGTTCATGGGCACTGGTGAGTGGGTTCGTGGGCACTAGTGAGTGGGTTCATGGGCACTGGTGAGTGGGTTCATGGGCACTGGTGAGTGGGTTCATGGGCACTGGTGAGTGGGTTCATGGGCACTGGTGAGTGGTTTCACCACATATTTGTGTGATTAGACGAATTTTAAAGCTTAATCCAGCTTTATGGATCATGTATGGAGAAATATCAATTGTTTTATAAAAATTGTCTTGATGTGGGGATTGAACCCAGATTCTGCAGCTGTGCGTACCGGTGCTCTATCCATGTAGGCGACCACGTGGTAGCTAACCCTTACATGACTGGAAACAGTTACACCGTCCTTTCCGATGGGACGTCAAGCCAGCCGATGGTCCCCTTGGAACTTTACGACAGAAGTAGGCTACGTGCCGGTACCAGGCTTCCCCTCTTCCCTTCCTCATTATCACTCCTCAATAATCACTCATCAGGCTGAAGAGGACATTGTGCCCAACACTGGCCTTAATTACAAAAAAGTAAAGTACATATTTGGAACTAACCTCTATTATACTGCTATGAAGAATGATCGATCGAACAGTGTACTGTACACTACACTGGAAGAATGCCCGCAAATCATTGTGTGTTGTATTTACACAACGACTGTACAGGATCGCACGCTATAGTGATCACTGGCTCATATCCCATAAGTTTGGAAGTGTGATTATGACTCGCGGGAATGCAGTCTACCGTTCGATCGATCATGTGTCAGAGCCAACAAATAAATAAATAAATTCACATTTAGAGTCTACCCACTCAGTTACCAAAGCTGATTTGCAGTGGGGGACTTAAATTTAAAGTGACTAAACCAACCCTGTAGGCTTCGAACACCATCGACGAGTGAGCGATAACCAATCAAAGATCGATATTTCATATACGAAACATATGAATCAGTGATTGGACAGTGCGAACACCTGCGGACAAATGCCAGAATCAACAAGGCCGATTCAGAACAACTTTGAATTTATTGAGTGCCCTAATGACTATAAGTATCATTACCTGTAGTAAAGCTATGAATAAGAAGAAGCAGTTCGAGTATCTCCGGAACTGCTCGAACAGAAAACTTGGCACGAATGAGAGGTAATTGTATTTAGCGGTGGAGATGTGGTTGTTACAGAACTTTGAGGGCTGGGGGTGATTGATGAAGATGATACGGTGCTCCGTAGGTCCTTCCTCAGCCCCTTCTGTCACTCCAGAGGTCGTCTCAACATCCTCATCTGAAACAACAGACCAACAAGTTGTCTTTCATTTTCAATATACATCACGTTACGTTAAGCTAATCATACGCTATTGTTACATACGGATGATACAATCCCCAGAACTGTGGCCCCAGTTTATAATATACATCACGTTACGTTAAGCTAATCATACGCTATTGTTACATACGGATGATACAATCCCCAGAACTGTGGCCCTAGTTTATAATATACATCACGTTACGTTAAGCTAATCATACGCTATTGTTACATACGGATGATACAATCCCCAGAACTGTGGCCCCAGTTTATAATATACATCACGTTACGTTAAGCTAATCATACGCTATTGTTACATACGGATGATACAATCCCCAGAACTGTGGCCCCAGTTTATAATATACATCACGTTACGTTAAGTTAACCATACGTTATTGTTGCATACGGATGATAGTCGTCCTATAGACTGTAACAATTCGATGAGAATATTGCCAATTTAGGTGGCTCAGCGGTAAGATGCGAAATCTGATCGCGGAAGGTCGCCAGCTCGATTCCGGCTACCGGCAGTCCTGACTGAAGGTTTTCCCGAGGTTTTCCTCAATCGTCAAAGCGAAAGCTGAAATTGAGTCGTACTATAACAGCCTTCGGACATTAAAAGGCACGAAACATCATCTCCAAATATACCTTTAACTAAATTAAGACAAATCCACCAACCCCTGCTAACCAACCTGATCAATCAAACTTGATTTTATAAAGTAAAAGTACTACATTCATCTAATTCATAATCTTATTATGTCGCAAAATCGGTTAAAAAATGTCAACAATCTACAAGATTCTCTGCGGGACTAACAGGGAGCTAATGCCCCCATACTCCCTCCGCAATCGAATGGATGGTATTGCCCCCCACCAGCCACCACAACTAATGGAAAATATACTTCCTAAACAACATAAGAACATACGTATACGACAAATAACTCGCTCAATATAATTTATTCTTAGAAACTGTTCCGGATATATAAAATGTGACCGGTATAAACGTGTTTCCACGTACGTCACCGGCTGCGTCACACGCGCACGCACGTCGGCAGACGTACGTGTCACACGCGCACGCACGCCTCACGACGTACGTGTGGACGCGCCTTATATTTATAGATGTACCGATGAAGCAGAGGAACATATCATACAATACTAGAGCGTTTCACAGGAAAATTGGTGGTATCATATTCAATAAATTGAAGGAAATACGATTTGAGACAAAAGTTTAGTACAATAAATGTACGTTCTAAGATACGTGTCTTCAAAGTTATCCCCCAGCCGGCGGAAACACCGATTTCGTTCTGTTAAAATTGCTTAAAAATGCCTTTAAATTGTCCCAAAAGAAAATCTAAGTATGTCATCCTATGGAGAATGTAATGTTCTTTATTATGAATGATGTCTTATTCCAATAAATGTTTCCGTTTTGCAGATGTTCATAATTAGGTGTAAAAGGTGTCCAACAAACATCACATGACAAAAGGCAATGTTGGGTAGGAACGGATTTTTTTAGTTCCGTTCCTAGGAACTAGTTCTTTTTTGAGGAACTAAGGAACGGTATAGTTCCTTTATTCCACCCAGGAACTGTGGAACGCCATAGTTCCAATTTTCTAGGAACTGTAACTTATTTTCATGAGTTCCTTTTATTTTTACTTGACTTTACAAGCATGAAGGACGAAAGCACCAAAACATAGTTTACTTACAAGATGACAGAAACGAGAAATCTAAAACAACTTTTTTTTGTAATATTTCATTCTTGTCTACCCATCCCAACCCTCCACCTGCTACTGCTACGCCACCCCCGCGTGGGGTCTCCAATTAGTCGCACACCGGCGCAAGTTGAAGACCCGAAACCGGTGACTAATCCCAAATCGCTCGTGCGGAATAAGCGTGTCATGTCACTTATAACTGACCAACTGTCCGACTCCTCCTACCTCCTACACAGGTGTGATTTTCAAAACAATATCGTTATGTTGATTCCTACAAATCTCAACCATAATTTTAGGCGTTATTTGCGAACCCTTGGCATTGAATGTAATTTAAAAAATTTAATTAAATTAATTATAATAGTCATTAATAATAAATATAAATTGTAATGCATTAAGAATTAAGAATATAAAATAACCTTTTACTTTTAGTCAATGTTCTTGGTGAAGGCCTAATACATAAACCCGGATAATAACCATTGAGTCGATGGTTAGTATCCCACTCGGCAATATCCAAAGAAAAATGGTTGTTTGCGGAAAGGAACTAAGGAACGCCCCAGTTCCTTTTTTTTTAGAGGAGCTTGGAACTGGAAAGAGTTCCTTTTTCCTTACGTGGAACTGGAACTGGAACTAGGTCCATTTTTTAAGGAACTTACCCAACACTGACAAAAGGTAATTAAGAACATCTGAAAAACGGATATATAGATGGGAACAAAGAAACATTCATAAGAAAAGAAAGAGCACTACCGTATCTACAGGATGCATATATTCATTTACATTTGGGACAATTTAAACACATTTTAACGCAATTTTAATAGTCAGAACTCTCGAGTTCCGCCGGCTACGTGGACATTCATTGTGGTAGGTGAAGCAGAGCAGCTAACCCAGTCGAGTTCCGCCGGCTACGTGGACATCCATTGTGGTAGGTGAAGCAGAGCAGCTAACCCAGTCGAGTTCCGCCGGCTACGTGGACATCCATTGTGGTAGGTGAAGCAGAGCAGCTAACCCAGTCGAGTTCCGCCGGCTACGTGGACATCCATTGTGGTAGGTGAAGCAGAGCAGCTAACCCAGTCGAGTTCCGCCGGCTACGTGGACATCCATTGTGGTAGGTGAAGCAGAGCAGCTAACCCAGTCGAGTTCCGCCGGCTACGTGGACATCCATTGTGGTAGGTGAAGCAGAGCAGCTAACCCAGTCGAGTTCCGCCGGCTACGTGGACATCCATTGTGGTAGGTGAAGCAGAGCAGCTAACCCAGTCGAGTTCCGCCGGCTACGTGGACATCCATTGTGGTAGGTGAAGCAGAGCAGCTAACCCAGTCGAGTTCCGCCGGCTACGTGGACATCCATTGTGGTAGGTGAAGCAGAGCAGCTAACCCAGTCGAGTTCCGCCGGCTACGTGGACATCCATTGTGGTAGGTGAAGCAGAGCAGCTAACCCAGTCGAGTTCCGTCGGCTACGTGGACATCCATTGTGGTAGGTGAAGCAGAGCAGCTAACCCAGTCGAGTTCCGCCGGCTACGTGGACATCCATTGTGGTAGGTGAAGCAGAGCAGCTAACCCAGTCGAGTTCCGCCGGCTACGTGGACATCCATTGTGGTAGGTGAAGCAGAGCAGCTAACCCAGTCGAGTTCCGCCGGCTACGTGGACATCCATTGTGGTAGGTGAAGCAGAGCAGCTAACCCAGTCGAGTTCCGTCGGCTACGTGGACATCCATTGTGGTAGGTGAAGCAGAGCAGCTAACCCAGTCGAGTTCCGCCGGCTACGTGGACATCCATTGTGGTAGGTGAAGCAGAGCAGCTAACCCAGTCGAGTTCCGCCGGCTACGTGGACATTCATTGTGGTAGGTGAAGCAGAGCAGCTAACCCAGTCGAGTTCCGCCGGCTACGTGGACATCCATTGTGGTAGGTGAAGCAGAGCAGCTAACCCAGTCGAGTTCCGCCGGCTACGTGGACATCCATTGTGGTAGGTGAAGCAGAGCAGCTAACCCAGTCGAGTTCCGCCGGCTACGTGGACATCCATTGTGGTAGGTGAACAGTGGCGTATACACGGGGGGGGAGGGGGGGGACAAAACCCCCCCCTTTTGCAAAAGAAACATGAAAAATTACCGTTTACATTTCAATAGTCAATAGACAGTCAGATGTTTTACTTTATAATTATTGTAATTAAAAGCAAAAGCAATACGAAAAATATGCAAATTATTGATTGAGGTTCCTTTTATTAGCGGTGCTAAGGAAAAAATGTGTTGCCAGAAATTGAGTTATCTTGTTTCAGTTGGCCGCTGTAAAACGCACAGATTTGCATTAAAATTACCTTGACGAGAATTTTTTCGGGGGGCAAGCCCCCCGAAACCCCAATTATGTTCCAGCCCCGCTTTCTATAATATGGGTTGAAAACCCCCCCCTTTCCCAATTCCTGGATACGCCACTGTAGGTGAAGCAGAGCAGCCAACCCAGTCGAGTTCCGCCGGCTACGTGGACATCCATTGTGGTAGGTGAAGCAGAGCAGCTAACCCAGTCGAGTTCCGCCGGCTACGTGGACATCCATTGTGGTAGGTGAAGCAGAGCAGCTAACCCAGTCGAGTTCCGCCGGCTACGTGGACATCCATTGTGGTAGGTGAAGCAGAGCAGCTAACCCAGTCGAGTTCCGTCGGCTACGTGGACATCCATTGTGGTAGGTGAAGCAGAGCAGCTAACCCAGTCGAGTTCCGCCGGCTACGTGGACATCCATTGTGGTAGGTGAAGCAGAGCAGCCAACCCAGTCGAGTTCCGCCGGCTACGTGGACATCCATTGTGGTAGGTGAAGCAGAGCAGCTAACCCAGTCGAGTTCCGCCGGCTACGTGGACATCCATTGTGGTAGGTGAAGCAGAGCAGCTAACCCAGTCGAGTTCCGCCGGCTACGTGGACATCCATTGTGGTAGGTGAAGCAGAGCAGCTAACCCAGTCGAGTTCCGCCGGCTACGTGGACATCCATTGTGGTAGGTGAAGCAGAGCAGCTAACCCAGTCGAGTTCCGCCGGCTACGTGGACATCCATTGTGGTAGGTGAAGCAGAGCAGCTAACCCAGTCGAGTTCCGCCGGCTACGTGGACATCCATTGTGGTAGGTGAAGCAGAGCAGCTAACCCAGTCGAGTTCCGCCGGCTACGTGGAAATCCATTGTGGTAGGTGAAGCAGAGCAGCTAACCCAGTCGAGTTCCGCCGGCTACGTGGACATCCATTGTGGTAGGTGAAGCAGAGCAGCTAACCCAGTCGAGTTCCGCCGGCTACGTGGACATCCATTGTGGTAGGTGAAGCAGAGCAGCTAACCCAGTCGAGTTCCGCCGGCTACGTGGACATCCATTGTGGTAGGTGAAGCAGAGCAGCTAACCCAGTCGAGTTCCGCCGGCTACGTGGACATCCATTGTGGTAGGTGAAGCAGAGCAGCTAACCCAGTCGAGTTCCGCCGGCTACGTGGACATCCATTGTGGTAGGTGAAGCAGAGCAGCTAACCCAGTCGAGTTCCGCCGGCTACGTGGACATCCATTGTGGTAGGTGAAGCAGAGCAGCTAACCCAGTCGAGTTCCGCCGGCTACGTGGACATCCATTGTGGTAGGTGAAGCAGAGCAGCTAACCCAGTCGAGTTCCGTCGGCTACGTGGACATTCATTGTGGTAGGTGAAGCAGAGCAGGTTACCCAGTCGAGTTCCGCCGGCTACGTGGACATCCATTGTGGTAGGTGAAGCAGAGCAGCTAACCCAGTCGAGTTCCGCCGGCTACGTGGACATCCATTGTGGTAGGTGAAGCAGAGCAGCTAACCCAGTCGAGTTCCGTCGGCTACGTGGACATCCATTGTGGTAGGTGAAGCAGAGCAGCTAACCCAGTCGAGTTCCGCCGGCTACGTGGACATCCATTGTGGTAGGTGAAGCAGAGCAGCTAACCCAGTCGAGTTCCGCCGGCTACGTGGACATCCATTGTGGTAGGTGAAGCAGAGCAGCTAACCCAGTCGAGTTCCGCCGGCTACGTGGACATCCATTGTGGTAGGTGAAGCAGAGCAGCTAACCCAGTCGAGTTCCGCCGGCTACGTGGACATCCATTGTGGTAGGTGAAGCAGAGCAGCTAACCCAGTCGAGTTCCGTCGGCTACGTGGACATTCATTGTGGTAGGTGAAGCAGAGCAGCTAACCCAGTCGAGTTCCGCCGGCTACGTGGACATCCATTGTGGTAGGTGAAGCAGAGCAGCTAACCCAGTCGAGTTCCGCCGGCTACGTGGACATCCATTGTGGTAGGTGAAGCAGAGCAGCTAACCCAGTCGAGTTCCGCCGGCTACGTGGACATCCATTGTGGTAGGTGAAGCAGAGCAGCTAACCCAGTCGAGTTCCGCCGGCTACGTGGACATCCATTGTGGTAGGTGAAGCAGAGCAGCTAACCCAGTCGAGTTCCGTCGGCTACGTGGACATCCATTGTGGTAGGTGAAGCAGAGCAGCTAACCCAGTCGAGTTCCGCCGGCTACGTGGACATCCATTGTGGTAGGTGAAGCAGAGCAGCTAACCCAGTCGAGTTCCGCCGGCTACGTGGACATCCATTGTGGTAGGTGAAGCAGAGCAGCTAACCCAGTCGAGTTCCGCCGGCTACGTGGACATCCATTGTGGTAGGTGAAGCAGAGCAGCTAACCAAGTCGAGTTCCGCCGGCTACGTGGACATCCATTGTGGTAGGTGAAGCAGAGCAGCTAACCCAGTCGAGTTCCGCCGGCTACGTGGACATCCATTGTGGTAGGTGAAGCAGAGCAGCTAACCCAGTCGAGTTCCGCCGGCTACGTGGACATCCATTGTGGTAGGTGAAGCAGAGCAGCTAACCCAGTCGAGTTCCGCCGGCTACGTGGACATCCATTGTGGTAGGTGAAGCAGAGCAGCTAACCCAGTCGAGTTCCGCCGGCTACGTGGACATCAATTGTGGTAGGTGAAGCAGAGCAGCTAACCCAGTCGAGTTCCGCCGGCTACGTGGACATCCATTGTGGTAGGTGAAGCAGAGCAGCTAACCCAGTCGAGTTCCGCCGGCTACGTGGACATCCATTGTGGTAGGTGAAGCAGAGCAGCTAACCCAGTCGAGTTCCGCCGGCTACGTGGACATCCATTGTGGTAGGTGAACAGTGGCGTATACACGGGGGGGGAGGGGGGGGACAAAACCCCCCCCTTTTGCAAAAGAAACATGAAAAATTACCGTTTACATTTCAATAGTCAATAGACAGTCAGATGTTTTACTTTATAATTATTGTAATTAAAAGCAAAAGCAATACGAAAAATATGCAAATTATTGATTGAGGTTCCTTTTATTAGCGGTGCTAAGGAAAAAATGTGTTGCCAGAAATTGAGTTATCTTGTTTCAGTTGGCCGCTGTAAAACGCACAGATTTGCATTAAAATTACCTTGACGAGAATTTTTTCGGGGGGCAAGCCCCCCGAAACCCCAATTATGTTCCAGCCCCGCTTTCTATAATATGGGTTGAAAACCCCCCCCTTTCCCAATTCCTGGATACGCCACTGTAGGTGAAGCAGAGCAGCCAACCCAGTCGAGTTCCGCCGGCTACGTGGACATCCATTGTGGTAGGTGAAGCAGAGCAGCTAGCCCAGTCGAGTTCCGCCGGCTACGTGGACATCCATTGTGGTAGGTGAAGCAGAGCAGCTAACCCAGTCGAGTTCCGCCGGCTACGTGGACATCCATTGTGGTAGGTGAAGCAGAGCAGCTAACCCAGTCGAGTTCCGCCGGCTACGTGGACATTCATTGTGGTAGGTGAAGCAGAGCAGCTAACTCAGTCGAGTTCCGCCGGCTACGTGGACATCCATTGTGGTAGGTGAAGCAGAGCAGCTAACCCAGTCGAGTTCCGCCGGCTACGTGGACATCCATTGTGGTAGGTGAAGCAGAGCAGCTAACCCAGTCGAGTTCCGCCGGCTACGTGGACATCCATTGTGGTAGGTGAAGCAGAGCAGCTAACCCAGTCGAGTTCCGCCGGCTACGTGGACATCCATTGTGGTAGGTGAAGCAGAGCAGCTAACCCAGTCGAGTTCCGCCGGCTACGTGGACATCCATTGTGGTAGGTGAAGCAGAGCAGCTAACCCAGTCGAGTTCCGCCGGCTACGTGGACATCCATTGTGGTAGGTGAAGCAGAGCAGCTAACCCAGTCGAGTTCCGCCGGCTACGTGGACATCCATTGTGGTAGGTGAAGCAGAGCAGCTAACCCAGTCGAGTTCCGCCGGCTACGTGGACATCCATTGTGGTAGGTGAAGCAGAGCAGCTAACCCAGTCGAGTTCCGCCGGCTACGTGGACATCCATTGTGGTAGGTGAAGCAGAGCAGCTAACCCAGTCGAGTTCCGCCGGCTACGTGGACATCCATTGTGGTAGGTGAAGCAGAGCAGCTAACCCAGTCGAGTTCCGCCGGCTACGTGGACATCCATTGTGGTAGGTGAAGCAGAGCAGCTAACCCAGTCGAGTTCCGCCGGCTACGTGGACATCCATTTTGGTAGGTGAAGCTGGTAACAACTGCTCTAAAAATCAGGATTTTACTTAGAGCAGCTAAACCAGTAAGTTTACTTTATATGGTTGTATTTATACTCTGCTAGATATTAATATTTCTTACACTGAGAATTGCAAAATAAGTTCTTAATACAATTTTCAAACAATAGTCAAAGGTTAAGCCGCGGCCGCTTAGCTGGTTCCCACACGAACACCGAAGTTAAGCAACCTCGGGCTAGGTCAGGAGGTGGATGGGTTGGTTAGAGCAGGTTGGAGGGTTCGAAAGCTTGTGTAACTGCTTCGTTCTTCTCGTCAACTGCTCGGCAGTCCAGGTTAGTGAGAAACCAATAAGACTGGTCAAAGTTAAACCGTCCTTTCGGATGGGACGTAAAGCCGATGGCCTCCTTTGTAATTTTCGACAGGAGTAGGCTACGTGCCGGTACCAGGCTTTCCCTCCTCCCTTCCATTATCATTCATCAATCATAACTCACCTGGCTATGTTGGGCATTGTGCCCAACACTGGCCTTAATTGCAATAAACTAAATAAATAGAAATGAAATAATTTGTTTTCATGTACATACTTAATACTATCATTATTCCAGGATAGCGTCGTAGAAATCCGAGGGAAATGCTGTGTATAACTCTAAAAATAGCCTCACTTTAAGTAATATTTACTTAGTTTTACGTAGATATAATTTCAAGTGAGTTATGTCAGAAAGCGACAACTTTCAGGAATAGGGGCCCAGGAATGTCGTATCAACGTAATACATAGGGCGCATCTCAGTCAGCATCATTCTTCATCATCTGTCCTCTTCCAACCCACATTCTCCTTCTCACTGACAATCGTCTTTGCGGTCCAAACCGCCCTCGCACCATCTTATGACGACCCCGGCGGCACCACTACTACACCCCATGCAGTGGCGTAACTAGCACTTGTTTTTTGGGGGGGCGAATACTTTTTAAACCAGAATAGATTATTGGTCGGGGTGACCATGTGTAAGAAGTATGAAAAAACAGCAGACTGATAAAGGCTGCTTCTGAGAGCCTGTTCATAGAGAATTATTTCTGTAAGATAGGTTGATATTATTTAGACACGAGTTCCTTACAAATATATTATGATATCTATTAAACAGGGATAATTGCATAGCAAATAGTGACATTTCTCCCGGTCGCAACAGCGGGTGAAACCAATAATAAATTGCATTTTGCCCCCCCATGCCCCTTCTTGACCGAACTAGGGGGGGCGGCGACCCCCCTCGCCCCCCCGTAGTTACGCCTATGACCCCATGATATATTGACACCGAGGCTTTGGCTGCATACAATACGGAGTTATGTGACCTTGCCACTACAACACTCCGAAAGGCCGCCATGTTTTCAGTTGCCAGTGTTTATAGTTTCACTTGTCACATTGAAATTTTCTTTATTGGCAATATCGTATTTTATTGAAGCGTTACTATGTTAGCTGAACATTATAAATAATCATGTGTACAATAAAGTTAATACATTTTTAGATATGTGGCTTTATTGAGTATTTTATCGAAGTTTTGTGGTTATTAAACTTTTTTTTTTTTTTGAGTTTGTCCTGCTTTTTCAATGAAGTCTTCGTTCAATCGGGACAAGCTTACTTCTCAATCGCTGGTTTCTGATTATGTTGATGATGGTTGTTGATTTAAGATATGTTTTATGGGTAATTTTATATTGGTATCATGCTTTAGTAGAGAAACAATACATTTAGCAAATAATGCTACCTTCAAATAATTCACCAAAATCAAAATTCTGGCTTCTAAGGTTACGAAAACTCCAATAAATAATCTAAATTCACAATTTTGAGATATAAGGTTTTAAAATTTAAAGGCTGAAGGCTCGCTATAAAATCTAGTATACAAATCTATTGTATCACGTAATAGCCTCTAGTTCGCGCGGTCTTGTCGTGTGGACGATGTCCTATTTCACGGCGCATCGATTATTCCATATCGGTAGCATCGCCGCTACCGCTACACAATACATTATCTGGCACTGACCTATGAAGCTATAGTGGTTCGCAGGGCTCCGCAGGGGCTCTCGAGGGGGCAGCGATACCATTTTGTGTTTAACTTTCTCGTTTACCAAATAATGTTTCACGGAATAAATGTGAAATTATTTGAAGTTTGATTATTTGAACTTAAAAATATAAAAGTATTATCTTGACAACCATCCATTAGATTTAACTGCCTATAAAATACATTTTCCGAAATTTATTCAAAATTTATTTTTTTATTTATTAGCAACACAAACACAGCCAAAGACCATTTTACATTGTGTGTATCTAAATCTAAACAAGTATCAAAATTCTAAATTTATAACCAACTAATTAGATAATTGATTAACTTACTAATTAGGTAACTAATACTAGCTATCAATCTAAAGTAAGAAATAACTAATTCTAAAATAGGCACAGAGAACAAATAAAGAGAAACAAATAGAGAAAAATATGTGTGTTAATAGAATTGGATGCAGCAGTAGGACAATATCAATGGTAGTTAACACGAGGTTTAACATGGCGAATGAAATCAAGGCGGGATGAGAAAATGTCAAGAGTGGGTGTAGCAATGGTGTTATATGTGACAGGTAATCGGTAAAAGAGGGAGCGTTTAATAATTTCAAGACGAGGAGTAGGTAAGTGAAAAAGTTGAGTCGATCTAGTTGGACGGGATGGCACATGAAGTGAGAAGAGGTTAGAGAAGGCAGGGCGCAGATAACCGTTAACTATACACCAGGGTAAAATTTAACATCAGCCATAGTACGACGAGTAGATAATGGGAGTAAATTTAAAGTTGACATAATTTCAAGCTTAGAAGGGTTTATTAAATCTATTAGGGCCTATAATAAAATATAATTATATGTGTAGTCAATCATAAACTGGGCAACGTGGACCGAACCCACATCTCACATTCACGCGTTGTCGTTTTCCAAGAATCAGGCGCACTTTACGTACATTCAACGCATTTAGGTAGAGAAAGAAACTGTTAGGACTCCGGACATTCGAATGATTTTCTAGAATAAGTACATGGACAGAACAAATAGTCGCCACGTGGGGGGCGTTTAGTCCCCCGATAGACGGCGTTTAGGCGTTATAGCCCCACAAGGTAGTGTTGTTATCGTACAACAACGTAAGGTGTAACTTGACGGAGCCGGGATTTTGTTGCCGCCCGACCAACATTAACTCGGAAGAAAGAAAATTCCTTTTGTTTTATTGAGCTCAAGGGAAAAATAAGTAAATACGCATTCAAAAACAAAATAAAATATGTAGGAAGTTGTCATTGTCTTCAAGTAAAGGCCGTTCGTTTTCTTCACGAGAATCTGGCTTAGAATTTGTCTTTTCCCACGGAAATGTTTAATAATTTGACCATTCTCACTTGCATTCCCATATTAATTATTAACTCTGGAGTATGAAGATAAATTGTGTTTACACTCTTTGTGCATAAAAGTTATACGAGATCATCAGATACTTGCATACAGATTTTCTGCCCAGGGTTGCTAATGCTGACACGACCCGTACTAAATAAGAAACCTTACATAACTTACTATCACGCAACCTATGTTACCCATTAAGGAAAACACATCCGCTCCGTGGAATACGATACAAACGTATAACAATTATATTTACAAATAATTTAAGCTTGACGACTTAAGCTTCCGTTATGCATATTGACGTGATATAAATGATGATACAAGTATGGCCTGAACGTGACTCGAACCCAATACCGGTGCTCGTTACAACTGAGCTACTGGAGACTCATAACTCAACTGATATAATGATGATACAAGTATGGCCTGAACGTGACTCGAACCCAATACCGGTGCTCGTTACAACTGAGCTACTGGAGACTCATAACTCAACTGATATAATGATGATACAAGTATGGCCTGAACGTGACTCGAACCCAATACCAGTGCTCGTTACAACTGAGCTACTGGAGACTCATAACTCAACTGATATAATGATAATACAAGTATGGCCTGAACGTGACTCGAACCCAATACCAGTGCTCGTTACAACTGAGCTACTGGAGACTCATAACTCAACTGATATAATGATAATACAAGTATGGCCTGAACGTGACTCGAACCCAATACCAGTGCTCGTTACAACTGAGCTACTGGAGACTCATAACTCAACTGATATAATGATAATACAAGTATGGCCTGAACGTGACTCGAACCCAATACCAGTGCTCGTTACAACTGAGCTACTGGAGACTCATAACTCAACTGATATAATGATAATACAAGTATGGCCTGAACGTGACTCGAACCCAATACCAGTGCTCGTTACAACTGAGCTACTGGAGACTCGTGACGAACTCAACTGATATTGATTGATATTGATTATCAGTCCCACTCAGACCATGCACACGTGACGTGACTAAATCAGGCACTGTCTCATATCCCCTCACAGCTGTCGAGCGCAACTGCATTTGTAGTGATGTGCAAGCATACCCTCTCTATACATTATTATTATTTAGTTTCATTGTGTTCATTAATATGCTTGATATTGTATGCATTATTACAATTATAATTGTAGTTGTTGTTGCTGTTATTTGCTTCAAATGACAAGCTTGCACGGTATGCTTGTTAGCACTATCACATGAGATGGGATCAACACAACTTCCTGTTAACTGTAAAACATGATTGTATGAACTGCAATTTGCTTCCGGCCGGTGGCAAACATTTTAATCTTCATAATGTTTCTAAGTTATTTTTAAAAGATACCTACACGGAGGTATTATATACATAAACATAAAGAACCAGAGTTGCGTCAAACACAATACGAGGTCCGTTTATTAACCACAACCAGGCAAACGGTGGTTTGGAACTTTTAGTTACTATAAATAGTTAAATTAAAAAAAACAAAACACTTTTCTGAGAAGAAAACCACCGTATGAATGAATGCTATCGTTTGGCCTACTGAAACGTTTAAACACTTGTCCTGGGTAGTCGATATACGATATTATTATTATTACTATTATTATTATTATTATTATTATTATTATTATTATTATTATTATTATTATTATTATTATTATTATTATTATTATTATTATTATTATTATTATTATTATGCCTTTATTTACACAGAATTTAAACAATTCCACAATGGTAAATATAATAAAGACAACAAAGGACAAAAACATACACAGTGAAACTTAACAAGAAAACAGGTTAGTCAATATGGTTATAACTAAAAATAGAAATAACAATGACAGTCATGATAAACAAATCAAACATACATAGACACTCAC
>OX246745.1:39211918-39269418 GCA_945910005.1 Isoperla grammatica
AGTAGTAGTAGTAGTAGTAGTAGTAGTAGTAGTAGTAGTAGTAGTAGTAGTAGTAGTAGTAGTAGTAGTAGTAGTAGTAGTAGTAGTAGTAGTAGTAGTAGTAGTAGTAGTAGTAGTAGTAGTAGTAGTAGTAGTAGTAGTAGTAGTAGTAGTAGTAGTAGTAGTAGTAGTAGTAGTAGTAGTAGTAGTAGTAGTAGTAGTAGTAGTAGTAGTAGTAGTAGTAGTAGTAGTAGTAGTAGTAGTAGTAGTAGTAGTAGTAGTAGTAGTAGTAGTAGTAGTAGTAGTAGTAGTAGTAGTAGTAGTAGTAGTAGTAGTAGTAGTAGTAGTAGTAGTAGTAGTAGTAGTAGTAGTAGTAGTAGTAGTAGTAGTAGTAGTAGTAGTAGTAGTAGTAGTAGTAGTAGTAGTAGTAGTAGTAGTAGTAGTAGTAGTAGTAGTAGTAGTAGTAGTAGTAGTAGTAGTAGTAGTAGTAGTAGTAGTAGTAGTAGTAGTAGTAGTAGTAGTAGTAGTAGTAGTAGTAGTAGTAGTAGTAGTAGTAGTAGTAGTAGTAGTAGTAGTAGTAGTAGTAGTAGTAGTAGTAGTAGTAGTAGTAGTAGTAGTAGTAGTAGTAGTAGTAGTAGTAGTAGTAGTAGTAGTAGTAGTAGTAGTAGTAGTAGTAGTAGTAGTAGTAGTAGTAGTAGTAGTAGTAGTAGTAGTAGTAGTAGTAGTAGTAGTAGTAGTAGTAGTAGTAGTAGTAGTAGTAGTAGTAGTAGTAGTAGTAGTAGTAGTAGTAGTAGTAGTAGTAGTAGTAGTAGTAGTAGTAGTAGTAGTAGTAGTAGTAGTAGTAGTAGTAGTAGTAGTAGTAGTAGTAGTAGTAGTAGTAGTAGTAGTAGTAGTAGTAGTAGTAGTAGTAGTAGTAGTAGTAGTAGTAGTAGTAGTAGTAGTAGTAGTAGTAGTAGTAGTAGTAGTAGTAGTAGTAGTAGTAGTAGTAGTAGTAGTAGTAGTAGTAGTAGTAGTAGTAGTAGTAGTAGTAGTAGTAGTAGTAGTAGTAGTAGTAGTAGTAGTAGTAGTAGTAGTAGTAGTAGTAGTAGTAGTAGTAGTAGTAGTAGTAGTAGTAGTAGTAGTAGTAGTAGTAGTAGTAGTAGTAGTAGTAGTAGTAGTAGTAGTAGTAGTAGTAGTAGTAGTAGTAGTAGTAGTAGTAGTAGTAGTAGTAGTAGTAGTAGTAGTAGTTTTTTTTTTTTTTTTTTTTTTTTTTTATTGTTTTACTTAACCAGATACATTGTTACAATTATCAACTCCGCAAAGCTGCACACGCAACTTGACTGCAGAGTCTAATTCACAAACATTATTACATTTTTATCTTGGCACTTTCTCCTACTTTATCCAATTTATTCATTATAATGCGTTAGAATGGTATAATTAAAATTAAAATTAAAAATAAAATAGCCTTATGATGATTGAAATACAGAAAACAAATGGTTACATTTTAACAGAATTGGAAAATGTTTTTTCTTATTAAGTATTAACACTTCATACATTATTTAGGATCCATATTTTTAACTGCTTCTTTACTTCATACATAGTTTTTAATTCTTGTAGTTCTTTTGGTATCATATTTAAATATTTTGGAATCAGTATTCTTAGTAGTAGTAGTAGTAGTAGTAGTAGTAGTAGTAGTAGTAGTAGTAGTAGTAGTAGTAGTAGTAGTAGTAGTAGTAGTAGTAGTAGTAGTAGTAGTAGTAGTAGTAGTAGTAGTAGTAGTAGTAGTAGTAGTAGTAGTATTGTCATTATTATTAGTATTGCTATTAGTATTATAGGCTGTATGTATACCCAGTATATAATAGCATTGCTCCCATCCGGTACTCGATCCCTGACCGTCCAGTAGTAGAAAATCCATAGTACTCACGTGTAGTTCTGGCCGAGCAACTCCGTATGTAGGAAAGCAACGCATCCATAGAGCACCTTCCACCAACTGACTGTTCGTACACTTAGACCATAGCACTTCCTTGCTTCGGGCCCGCGCTGTCGTAGGATTAGGCAGTGTTCGTTCAAGGCATCTAATCAAGTTATCCGGTGCATGGGAGGCTCTATTCACTTGTTAGGTCATACTACCCAACAAAATACAGTTACATTATTCGCATAACGCATAGTTCATTCAAACAAAACGGCAACAGTAACATTTCTTCAAATTATTAAAACACCATTTTTATTGCGCAAGAAAGTAATCTTGAAATCAAATTTAGGGTCTGTATGTATGTGTGTCAACACAAGGCAGAGCATGACATATAGGCTACGGGCCTACTAAGTGTCAACACAAGGCAGAGCATGACATATAGGCTACGGGCCTACTAAGTGTCAACACAAGGCAGAGCATGACATATAGGCTACGGGCCTACTAAGTGTCAACACAAGGCAGAGCATGACATATAGGCTACGGGCCTACTAAGTGTCAACACAAGGCAGAGCATGACATATAGGCTACGGGCCTACTAAGTGTCAACACAAGGCAGAGCATGACATATAGGCTACGGGCCTACTAAGTGTCAACACAAGGCAGAGCATGACATATAGGCTACGGGCCTACTAAGTGTCAACACAAGGCAGAGCATGACATATAGGCTACGGGCCTACTAAGTGTCAACACAAGGCAGAGCATGACATATAGGCTACGGGCCTACTAAGTGTCAACACAAGGCAGAGCATGACATATAGGCTACGGGCCTACTAAGTGTCAACACAAGGCAGAGCATGACATATAGGCTACGGGCCTACTAAGTGTCAACACAAGGCAGAGCGTGACATATAGGCTACGGGCCTACTAGGTGTCAACACAAGGCAGTGCATACTGCATGGCATAAACGAATGGGCCTAAGTGCCAACATTAGGTATCGATAGGTATAGGCTGAGTTTCGAAACAATTATCTGGAGAGCGATCAATTGTTCAACCTGTTTGGCCACAGTCACCTCCTCAAATCCAAACAGCTTAGAACGCAGTAATTGGTACAAGACGTTTAATGTAACTTAATGCAAGTAATGTGCGACAGAAAAGCATTCATCAGAAACATTTTGTAATCATTAGAAAATAAAAATAAACATATAAAGGACTTGTTATGCGAGGCTCTAGTTGACTTCCGATGAAGCATTAAATGGTAGCTGCACTTTTTGTGTTTATACTATTTGATAGTTAAAAAGATCAAACCCACACTGACAGATAGGTTCGTAAGTTAGAAATGTTCACGTGGCCTAATGTACATGCACCGTATCGCCAATGTAACAGCACACATTCAACAAGAGACAAGTGTAAATGTAACTATAGTCACAACACATGCCTGATCGTAATGTAGAGCTGATAAACTGAACGAGTATTTTATTTTTATTTTTTTAAATTTGACGTTCTTATTACAACGAACAAGTGAGTTGGATTACAGACGTGCTAAACATAGACCTAGTGAGCCCCAGGAGAATTAGATCAGCACTGCTACAATTTAAAATCGACCGCGATTTTGCATTGTGTCCCTCCCCCTAACACAACCCCCCCCCCCCCAACCCCCTCAACACACAACACATGAAATGTGACAACCACATGCGCCATTACCGGCACGATAACACTAATATAATAGATAAACGCGCACTGTCGTACAGTACTATAGACCGAACTAGCGAGCTAACATACATCGTCAATGTTTTGTTGTAACTGAACCAGTGAGCGAGCCTACATGGGTAGGGTGTTAACAGTAGCGGCGCGTCTAATCACAGTGACCTAGTAGCCATCTTGGAGGGTAGAGGCACACTGGGACTTGTTGCCTGCACACGCACGCAGCCTCGTACCCCTGGCGTCGGCGCGCTGCACCACCCATACACGCAACGCACACTGTATTGTATTAATCATTAACGTAGTACGGGCGGCAGCCACATGCGCCTGGCGCGCCCCAGGTGACTCATTCATGGACTACGCTCTACACACTGAAGGGGGGGGGGGGGGGGGGTACAACTGCGGTAGAACACTGTGAGGGGGGTACAACTGCGGTAGCACACTGTGAGGGGGGTACAACTGCGGTAGCACACTGTGAGGGGGGTACAACTGCGGTAGCACACTGTGAGGGGGGTACCACTGCGGTAGGACACTGTGCGGGGGGTACAACTGCGGTAGGACACTGTGAGGGGGGTACAACTGCGGTAGCACACTGTGCGGGGGGTACAACTGCGGTAGGACACTGTGAGGGGGGTACAACTGCGGTAGGACACTGTGAGGGGGTACAACTGCGGTAGGACACTGTGAGGGGGGTACAACTGCGGTAGCACACTGTGCGGGGGGTACAACTGCGGTAGAACACTGTGAGGGGGGTACAACTGCGGTAGGACACTGTGAGGGGGTACAACTGCGGTAGGACACTGTGAGGGGGGTACAACTGCGGTAGGACACTGTGAGGGGGGTACAACTGCGGTAGCACACTGTGCGGGGGGTACAACTGCGGTAGGACACTGTGAGGGGGGTACAACTGCGGTAGGACACTGTGAGGGGGTACAACTGCGGTAGGACACTGTGAGGGGCGTACAACTGCGGTAGCACACTGTGGGGGGGGGTACAACTGCGGTAGGACACTGTGAGGGGGGTACAACTGCGGTAGCACACTGTGAGGGGCGTACAACTGCGGTAGCACACTGTGGGGGGGGGTACAACTGCGGTAGGACACTGTGAGGGGGGTACAACTGCGGTAGCACACTGTGCGGGGGGTACAACTGCGGTAGGACACTGTGAGGGGGGTACAACTGCGGTAGGACACTGTGAGGGGGTACAACTGCGGTAGGACACTGTGAGGGGCGTACAACTGCGGTAGCACACTGTGGGGGGGTACAACTGCGGTAGCACACTGTGAGGGGGGTACAACTGCGGTAGGACACTGTGAGGGGCGTACAACTGCGGTAGCACACTGTGGGGGGGTACAACTGCGGTAGGACACTGTGAGGGGGGTACAACTGCGGAAGGACACTGTGAGGAGGGTACAACTGCGGGAGCACACTGTGAGGGGGGTACAACTGCGGTAGCACACTGTGGGGGGGTACAACTGCGGTAGGACACTGTGGGGGGGTACAACTGCGGTAGGACACTGTGAGGGGGGTACAACTGCGGGAGCACACTGTGAGGGGGGTACAACTGCGGTAGGACACTGTGAGGGGGGTACAACTGCGGAAGCACACTGTGGGGGGGGGAACGGCGGTAGCACACTGTGGGGGGGTACAACTGCGGTAGCACACTGTGGGGGGGGGGGGTTTAACTGCGGTAGCACACTGTGAGGGGGGTACAACTGCGGTAGCACACTGTGGGGGGGGGGGTTTAACTGCGGTAGCACACTGTGAGGGGGGTACAACTGCGGTAGCACACTGTGAGGGGGGTACAACTGCGGTAGCACACTGTGAGGGGGGTACAACTGCGGTAGCACACTGTGAGGGGGGTACAACGGCGGTAGCACACTGTGAGGGGGGTACAACTGCGGTAGCACACTGTGAGGGGGGTACAACTGCGGTAGCACACTGTGGGGAGGGGGAACGGCGGTAGCACACTGTGAGGGGGGTACAACTGCGGTAGCACACTGTGGGGGGGGTTCAACTGCGGTAGCACACTGTGAGGGGGGTCCCAACTGCGGTAGCACACTGTGGGGGGATACCACTGCGGAAGCACACTGTGGGGAGGGGGAACGGCGGTAGCACACTGTGAGGGGGGTACAACTGCGGTAGCACGCTGTGGGGGGGGTACAACGGCGGTAGCACACTGTGAGGGGGGTACAACGGCGGTAGCACACTGTGAGGGGGGTACAACTGCGGTAGCACACTGTGAGGGGGGTACAACTGCGGTAGCACACTGTGAGGGGGGTACAACGGCGGGAGCACACTGTGAGGGGGGTACAACTGCGGTAGCACACTGTGAGGGGGGTACAACGGCGGTAGCACACTGTGAGGGGGGTACAACGGCGGTAGCACACTGTGAGGGGGGTACAACTGCGGTAGCACACTGTGGGGGGGTACCACTGCGGAAGCACACTGTGGGGAGGGGGAACGGCGGTAGCACACTGTGGGGGGGTACAACGGCGGTAGCACACTGTGAGGGGGGTACAACGGCGGTAGCACACTGTGGGGGGGGGGAACGGCGGTAGCACACTGTGGGGGGGTACAACTGCGGTAGCACACTGTGGGGGAAGTACATCTGCTGTAGGACACTGTGGGGGGGGTACTACTGCGGTAGGACACTGTGGGGGGGTACAACTGCGGAAGCACACTGTGGGGACGGTACAACTGCGGTAGCACACTGTGAGGGGGTACAACTGCGGTAGGACACTGTGAGGGGGGTACTACTGCGGTAGGACACTGTGGGGGGGTACAACTGCGGAAGCACACTGTGGGGACGGTACAACTGCGGTAGCACACTGTGAGGGGGTACAACTGCGGTAGGACACTGTGAGGGGGGTACTACTGCGGTAGGACACTGTGGGGGGGTACAACTGCGGAAGCACACTGTGGGGACGGTACAACTGCGGTAGCACACTGTGAGGGGGTACAACTGCGGTAGGACACTGTGAGGGGGGTACCACTGCGGTAAGACACTGTGAGGGGGGTATAACTGCGGTAGCACACTGTGGGGGGGAACAACTGCGGTAGGACACTGTGAGGGGGGTACAACTGCGGTAGCCACTGTGGGGGGGTACAACTGCGGTAGCACACTGTGAGGGGGGTACCACTGCGGTAGGACACTGTGAGGGGGGTATAACTGCGGAAGCACACTGTGGGGGGGTACAACTGCGGTAGGACACTGTGGGGGGGGGGTACAACTGCAGTAGCACACTGTGGGGGGGTAAAACTGCGGTAGCACACTGTGGGGGGGGTACAACTGCGGTAGGACACTGTGAGGGGGTACAACTGCGGTAGGACACTGTGGGGGGGGGTACAACTGCGGTAGCACACTGTGGGGGGGTACAACTGCGGTAGCACACTGTGAGGGGGGTACAACTGCGGTAGCACATTGTGAGGGGGGTACGACTGCGGTAGGACACTGTGAGGGGGGTACCACTGCGGAAGCACACTGTGAGGGGGGTACAACTGCGGTAGCACACTGTGAGGGGGGTACAACTGCGGTTGCACACTGTGAGGGGGGGAACTACTGCGGTAGCACACTGTGAGGGGGGTACAACTGCGGTAGAACACTGTGAGGGGGGTACAACTGCGGTAGCACACTGTGAGGGGGGTACAACTGCGGTAGCACACTGTGAGGGGCGTACAACTGCGGTAGCACACTGTGGGGGGGAACTACTGCGGTAGGACACTGTGAGGGGGGGAACTACTGCGGTAGCACACTGTGAGGGGGGTACAACTGCGGTAGGACACTGTGAGGGGGGGAACTACTGCGGTAGGACACTGTGAGGGGCGTACAACTGCGGTAGGACACTGTGAGGGGGGGAACTACTGCGGTAGGACACTGTGAGGGGGGTACAACTGCGGTAGCACACTGTGAGGGGGGTACAACTGCGGTAGGACACTGTGAGGGGGGTACAACTGCGGTAGGACACTGTGAGGGGGGGAACTACTGCGGTAGGACACTGTGAGGGGGGTACAACTGCGGTAGCACACTGTGAGGGGGGTACAACTGCGGTAGGACACTGTGAGGGGGGTACAACTGCGGTAGGACACTGTGAGGGGGGGAACTACTGCGGTAGGACACTGTGAGGGGGGTACAACTGCGGTAGGACACTGTGAGGGGGGGAACTACTGCGGTAGGACACTGTGAGGGGCGTACAACTGCGGTAGGACACTGTGAGGGGGGGAACTACTGCGGTAGGACACTGTGAGGGGGGTACAACTGCGGTAGCACACTGTGAGGGGGGTACAACTGCGGTAGGACACTGTGAGGGGGGGAACTACTGCGGTAGGACACTGTGAGGGGCGTACAACTGCGGTAGGACACTGTGAGGGGGGTTCAACTGCAGTAGGACACTGTGGGGGGGTACAACTGCGGTAGCACACTGTGAGGGGGTACAACTGCGGAAGCACACTGTGAGGGGGGTACAACTGCGGGAGCACACTATGAGGGGGTACCACTGCGGTAGGACACTGTGAGGAGGGTACAACTGCGGTAGCACACTGTGAGGGGGGTACAACTGCGGTAGAACACTGTGAGGGGGTACAACTGCGGTAGGAAACTGTGAGGGGGGTACAACTGCGAACACTGTGAGGGGAGAACAACTGCGGTAGCACACTGTGAGGGGGGTACAACTGCGGTAGGACACTGTGAGGGGGTACAACTGCGGTAGGACACTGTGGGGGGGGTTCAACTGCAGTAGGACACTGTGGGGGGGTACAACTGCGGTAGCACACTGTGAGGGGGTACAACTGCGGTAGCACACTGTGAGGGGGGTACAACTGCGGGAGCACACTATGAGGGGGTACCACTGCGGTAGGACACTGTGGGGGGGAACAACTGCGGTAGCACACTGTGAGGGGGTACAACTGCGGTAGGACACTGTGGGGGGGGGGTACAACTGCGGTAGGACACTGTGGGGGGGGGAGGTACAACTGCGGTAGGACACTGTGGGGGGGTACAACTGCGGTAGCACACTTTGGGGGGGTACAACTGCGGTAGCACACTGTGAGGGGGGTACAACTGCGGTAGCATACTGTGAGGGGGTACAACTGCGGTAGGACACTGTGAGGAGGGTACAACTGCGGTAGCACACTGTGAGGGGGTACAACTGCGGGAGGACACTGTGAGGGGGGTACAACTGCGGTAGCACACTGTGAGGGGGGTACAACTGCGGAAGGACACTGTGAGGGGGTACAACTGCGGTAGGACACTGTGGGGGGGTACAACTGCAGTAGGACACTGTGGGGGGGTACAACTGCGGTAGCACACTGTGAGGGGGTACAACTGCGGTAGCACACTGTGAGAGACACAACTGCGGTAGGACACTGTGGGGGGTACAACTGCGGAAGCACACTGTGGGGAGGGTACAACTGCGGTAGCACACTGTGGGGGGGTACAACTGCGGTAGGACACTGTGGGGGGGGTACAACTGCTGTAGCACACTGTGGGGGGGGGAAAACTGCGGTAGCACACTGTGGGGGGGGGGGGTAAAACTGCGGTAGGACACTGTGGGGGGGTACAATTGCGGTAGCACACCGTGGGGGGTACAACTGCGGTAGCACACTGTGATGGGGGTACAACTGCGGTAGGACACTGTGAGGGGGGTACAACTGCGGTAGGACACTGTGGGGGGGGGGGGGTTTAACTGCGGTAGGACACTGTGAGGGGGGTACAACTGCGGTAGCACACTGTGAGGGGGGTACAACTGCGGTAGCACACTGTGAGGGGGGTAAAACTGCGGGAGGACACTGTGAGGGGGGTACAACTGCGGTAGCACACTGTGAGGGGGGGGGTAAAACTGCGGTAGGACACTGTGGGGGGGGTACAACTGCGGTAGGACACTGTGGGGGGGGGGGTAAAACTGCGGTAGGACACTGTGGGGGGGTACAATTGCGGTAGCACACCGTGGGGGGTACAACTGCGGTAGCACACTGTGATGGGGGTACAACTGCGGTAGGACACTGTGAGGGGGGTACAACTGCGGTAGGACACTGTGGGGGGGGGGTTTAACTGCGGTAGGACACTGTGCGGGGGGTACAACTGCGGTAGCACACTGTCATGGGGGTACAACTGCGGTAGGACACTGTGAGGAGGGTACAACTGCGGTAGGACACTGTGGGGGGGGGGGTTTAACTGCGGTAGGACACTGTGAGGGGGGTACAACTGCGGTAGCACACTGTGAGGGGGGTACAACTGCGGTAGGACACTGTGAGGGGGGTACAACTGCGGTAGCACACTGTGAGGGGGGTACAACTGCGGTAGCACACTGTGAGGGGGGTACAAATGCGGTAGGACACTGTGAGGAGGGTACAACTGCGGTAGCACACTGTGGGGGGGGGTACAACTGCGGTAGCACACTGTGGGGGGGGTACAACTGCGGTAGCACACTGTGGGGGGGTACAACTGCGGTAGCACACTGTGAGGGGGGTACAACTGCGGTAGGACACTGTGAGGGGACGTACAACTGCGGTAGCACACTGTGAGGGGGTACAACTGCGGTAGCACACTGTGGGGGGGTACAACTGCGGTAGCACAGTGTGGGGGGGAACAACTGCTGTAGCACACTGTGAGATAGGGAAACAGCGGTAGCACACTGTAAGGGGGGTACAACTGCGGTAGGACACTGTGGGGGGGGTACAACTGCGGTAGGACACTGTGAGGGGGGTACAACTGCGGAAGGACACTGTGAGGGGGGTACAACTGCGGAAGGACACTGTGAGGGGGGTACAACTGCGGTAGGACACTGTGAGGGGGTACAACTGCGGTAAAACACTGTGAGGGGGGTTCAACTGCGGTAGCACACTGTGGGGGGGGGTACAACTGCGGTTGCACACTGTGAGGGGGGTACAGCTGCAGTAGGACGCTGTGGGGGGGGGGTATAACTGCGGTTGGACACTGTGGGGGGGGTACAACTGCGGTAGCACACTTTAAGGGGGGTACAACTGCGGTAGGACACTGTGAGGGGGGTACAACTGCAGTAGGACACTGTGAGGGGGGCACAACTGCCAGGGCACTGTGAGGGGGCAACAACTGCGGTTGGACACTGTGAGGGGGGTATAACTGCGGTAGCACACTGTAGGGGGGGGGGTACAACTGCGGTAGCACACTGTGAGGGGGGTACAACTGCGTAAGCACACTGTAAGGGGGGTACAACTGCGGTAGCACACTGTGAGGGGGGTACTACTGCGGTAGCACACTGTGAGGGGGGTACAACTGCGGTAGGACACCGTGAGGGGGGTACAACTGCGGTAGGACACTGTGAGGGGGCAACAACTGCGGTTGGACACTGTGAGGGGGGTATAACTGCGGTAGCACACTGTGGGGGGGGGGGGTACAACTGCGGTAGCACACTGTGAGGGGGGTACAACTGCGGTAGCACACTGTAAGGGGGGTACAACTGCGGTAGCACACTGTGAGGGGGGTACTACTGCGGTAGCACACTGTGAGGGGGGTACTACTGCGGTAGGACACTGTGGGGGGGGTACTACTGCGGTAGGACACTGTGAGGAGGGTACAACTGCGGTAGGACACTGTGAGGGGGTACAACTGCGATAGGTCACTGTGAGGGGGGTACAACTGCGGGAGCACACTGTGGGGGGGGGGTACAACTGCGGTTGCACACTGTGGGGGGGTACAACTGCGGTTGCACACTGTGAGGGGGGTACAACTGCAGTAGGACGCTGTGTGGGGGGGTACAACTGCGGTAGGACCTGTGGGGGGGTACAACTGCGGGAGCACACTGTGGGGGGGTACAACTGCGGTTGCACACTGTAGGGGGGTACAACTGCGGTTGCACACTGTGAGGGGGGTACAACTGCGGTCCCATTGTGGGGGGGTACAACTGCGGTAGCACACTGTGGGGGGGTACAACTTCGGTAGCACACTGTAAGGGGGATACAACTGCGGTAGGACACTGTGGGGGGGGGTACAACTGCGGTAGGACACTGTGAGGGGGTACAACTGCGGTAGGACACTGTGAGGGGGGTACAACTGTGGTAGAACACTGTGAGGGGGGTACAACTGCGGTAGGACACTGCGAGGGGGGTACAACTGCGGTAGCACACTGTGGGGGGGGTACAACTGCGGTAGGACACTGTGAGGGGGGTACAACTGCGGTAACACACGGTGGGGGGGTACAACTGCGTCAGCACACTGTGGAGGGGGGTACAACTTCGGTAGCCACTGTGGGGGGGTACAACTGCGGTAGCACACTGTGGGGGGGTACAACTGCGGTAGCACACTGTGAGGGGGGTACAACTGCGGTAGGACACTGTGAGGGGGGTACAACTGCGGTAGCACACTGTGGGGGGGGTACAACTGCGGTAGGACACTGTGAGGGGGGTACAACTGCGGTAGCACACTGTGGGGGGGTACAACTGCGGTAGCACACTGTGGGGGGGTACAACTGCGGTAGCACACTGTGAGGGGGGTACAACTGCGGTAGCACACGGTGGGGGGGTACAACTGCGGTAGCACACTATGGGGGGGTACAACTGCGGTAGCACACTGCGTGGGGGGGGTACAACTGCGGTAGCACACTGTGAGGGGGTTACAACTGCGGTAGCACACTGTGAGGGGGGTACAACTGCGGTAGCACACTGTGAGGGGGGTACAACTGCGGTAGCACACTGCGTGGGGGGGGTACAACTGCGGTAGCACACTGTGAGGGGGGTACAACTGCGGTAGCACACTGTGAGGGGGGTACAACAGCGGTAGCACACTGCGTGGGGGGGGTACAACTGCGGTAGCACACTGTGAGGGGGGTACAACTGCGGTAGCACACTGTGAGGGGGGTACAACTGCGGTAGCACACTGTGAGGGGGGTACAACTGCGGTAGCACACTATGGGGGGGTACAACTGCGGTAGCACACTGCGTGGGGGGGGTACAACTGCGGTAGCACACTGTGAGGGGGGTACAACTGCGGTAGCACACTGTGAGGGGGGTACAACTGCGGTAGCACACTGTGAGGGGGGGTACAACTGCGGTAGGACACTGTGGGGGGGTACAAATGCGGTAGCACACTGTGAGCGGGGTACAACTGCGGTAGGACACTGTGAGCGGGGAACAACTGCGGTAGGACACTGTGGGGGGGGGTACAACTGCGGTAGGACACTGTGAGGGGTGTACAACTGCGGTAGGACACTGTGAGGGGGGTACAACTGCGGTAGCACACTGTGAGGGGGGTACAACTGCGGTAGCACAATGTGAGGGGGGTACAACTGCGGTAGCACACTGTGAGGGGGGTACAACTGCGGTAGCACACTGTGAGGGGGGTACAACTGCAGTAGGACACTGTGGGGGGTACAACTGCGGTAGCACACTGTGAGGGGGGTACAACTGCGGTAGCACACTGTGAGGGGGGTACAACTGCGGTAGGACACTGTGGGGGGTACAACTGCGGTAGCACACTGTGAGGAGGGTACAACTGCGGTAGCACACTGTGGGGGGGGGGGGGTACAACTGCGGTAGCACACTGTGAGGGGGGTACAACTGCGGTAGCACAATGTGAGGGGGGTACAACTGCGGTAGCACACTGTGAGGGGGGTACAACTGCGGTAGCACACTGTGAGGGGGGTACAACTGCGGTAGCACACTGTGAGGGGGGTACAACTGCGGTAGGACACTGTGAGGGGGGTACAACTGCGGTAGGACACTGTGAGGGGGGTACAACTGCGGTAGCACACTGTGAGGGGGGTACAACTGCGGTAGCACACTGTGAGGGGGGTACAACTGCGGTAGGACACTGTGAGGGGGGTACAACTGCGGTAGCACACTGTGAGGGGGGTACAACTGCGGTAGCACACTGTGAGGGGGGTACAACTGCGGTAGGACACTGTGAGGGGGGTACAACTGCGGTAGGACACTGTGAGGGGGGTACAACTGCGGTAGCACACTGTGAGGGGGGTACAACTGCGGTAGCACACTGTGAGGGGGGTACAACTGCGGTAGGACACTGTGAGGGGGGTACAACTGCGGTAGCACACTGTGAGGGGGGTACAACTGCGGTAGCACACTGTGAGGGGGGTACAACTGCGGTAGCACACTGTGAGGGGGGTACAACTGCGGTAGCACACTGTGAGGGGGGTACAACTGCGGTAGCACACTGTGAGGGGGGTACAACTGCGGTAGCACACTGTGGGGGGGTACAACTGCGGTAGCACACTGTGAGGGGGGTACAACTGCGGTAGCACACTGTGAGGGGGGTACAACTGCGGTAGCACACTGTGAGGGGGGTACAACTGCGGTAGGACACTGTGAGGGGGGTACAACTGCGGTAGCACACTGTGGGGGGGGGTACAACTGCGGTAGGACCGATGAGTACCCCGTGATACTTGCGACACACTATACATACAACATAGACTTGTTGGAGGAGTCGAATTACCTTTGTTGGCCTAAATGTTATATTCTTGTGACGTGTTGCGCTGTTTTATTGCATACTATTTTTTTTATTTTTAATATTGATAAAGTGTCAGCACTTTCATTATAGAAATTGCCTCAATTATAATGAAGCCTTGGTTACAAAGTTTGAGAAGCGGTGGGGTGAGGCACAGTGGGGTGTGCACAGTGGGGTGAGGCACAGTGGGGTGAGGCACAGTGGGGTGAGGCACAGAGGGGTGAGGCACAGTGGGGTGTGCACAGTGGGGTGAGGCACAGAGGGGTGAGGCACAGAGGGGTGTGCCCAGTGGGGTGAGGCACAGTGGGGTGAGGCACAGTGGGGTGAGGCACAGTGGGGTGAGGCACAGTGGGGTGAGGCACAGTGGGGTGAGGCACAGTGGGGTGAGGCACAGAGGGGTGTGCCCAGTGGGGTGAGGCACAGAGGGGTGAGGCACAGAGGGTCTAGGCACAGTGGGGTGAGGCACAGAAGGGTGAGGCACAGTGGGCCGTGAGGCACAGTGGGGTGTGCACAGTGGGGTGAGGCACAGAGGGGTGAGGCACAGTGGGGTGAGGCCCAGTGGGGTGAGGCACAGTGGGGTGAGGCACAGTGGGGTGAGGCACAGTGGGGTGAGGCACAGAGGGGTGTGCCCAGTGGGGTGAGGCACAGAGGGGTGAGGCACAGAGGGTCTAGGCACAGTGGGGTGAGGCACAGAAGGGTGAGGCACAGTGGGCCGTGAGGCACAGTGGGGTGAGGCACAGAGGGGTGAGGCACAGTGGGGTGAGGCACAGTGGGGTGAGGCACAGAGGGGTGAGGCACAGTGGGGTGAGGCACAGTGGGGTGAGGCACAGAGGGGTGTGCCCAGTGGGGTGAGGCACAGAGGGGTGAGGCACAGAGGGTCTAGGCACAGTGGGGTGAGGCACAGAAGGGTGAGGCACAGTGGGCCGTGAGGCACAGTGGGGTGAGGCACAGAGGGGTGAGGCACAGTGGGGTGAGGCACAGTGGGGTGAGGCACAGAGGGGTGAGGCACAGTGGGGTGAGGCACAGTGGGCCGTGAGGCACAGTGGGGTGAGGCACAGAGGGGTGAGGCACAGTGGGGTGAGGCACAGTGGGGTGAGGCACAGAGGGGTGAGGCACAGTGGGGTGAGGCAAAGTTGGGTGAGGCACAGTGGGGTGAGGCACAGTGGGGTGAGGCACAGTGGGGTGAGGCACAGAGGGGTGAGGCACAGTGGGGTGAGGCACAGTGGGGTGAGGAACAGTGGGGTAAAGCACAGAGGGGTGAGCCACAGAGAGGTGAGCCACAGTGGGGTGAGGCACAGTGGGGTGAGCCACAGAGGGGTGAGGCACAGAGGGGTGAGGCACAGTGGGGTGAGGCACAGTGGGGTGAGCCACAGAGGGGTGAGGGACAGTTGGGTGAGCCACAGAGGGGTGAGGCACAGAGGGGTGAGGCACAGTGGGGTGAGGCACAGAGGGGTGAGGCACAGTGGGGTGAGGCACAGAGGGGTGAGGGACAGAGGGGTGAGCCACAGAGGGGTGAGGCACAGAGGGGTTAGGGACAGTGGGGTGAGCCACAGAGGGGTGAGGCACAGAGGGGTGAGGCACAGTGGGGTGAGGCACAGAGGGGTGAGGCACAGTGGGGTGAGGACAGTGGGGTGAGGAACAGTTGGGTAAGGCACAGTTGGGTGAGCCACAGAGGGGTGAGGCACAGAGGGGTGAGGCACAGTAGGGTGAGGCACAGTGGGGTGAGGCACAGTGGGGTGAGGCATCGAGGGGTGAGCCACAGAGGGGTGAGCCACAGAGGGGTGAGGCACAGTTGGGCGAGGCACAGTTGGGTGAGCCACAGAGGGGTGAGGCACAGTGGGGTGAGGCACAGTGGGGTGAGGTACAGTGGGGTGAGTCACAGAGGGGTGAGGCACAGTGAAGTGAGGCACAGTGGGGTGAGGCACAGTGGGGTGAGGCACAGAGGGCTGTGCACAGTGGGGTGAGGCACAGTGGGGTAGGGCACAGAGGGGTGTGCACAGTGGGGTGAGGCACATTTGGGTGAGGCACAGAGGGGTGTGCACAGTGGGGTGAGGCACATTTGGGTGAGGCACAGAGGGCTGTGCACAGTGGGGTGAGGCCCAGTGGGGTGAGGCACAGTGGGGTGAGGCACAGTGGGGTGAGGCACAGTGGGCAACCGTAGACGTGGCCACGTCACAGGTGATTACCCTGTACCCACCGTGAATCAGTTGGGTCCGCGAGGCCGTTGAACGTAATCTTCACTAAATTATGGATGGGCAAGTAAAACTGTAAACATAGGGAAGAAATGGGGCGTTTCTTTGCACTTCCGAAGCCATAGAAAACTTGCGAGTGTACAAAACACGCTACCCTGCTTTGAAGGTTCGTCGGCTCAAAGTTAGTAGACACTGTTACATAAGGTTCGTTTGTTTTACCTACCCTAACTTACACTTTACACTTGTGTAGGCTCAATCTCTCTAAAAGGCGTTTGGGTATAAAGTGTAGCCAAGTGTAAGGCGTTTGTTTTACCTCAGTGCTACACAAAGTGTAGCACTTTCGACAACTGCTTCTCGGCTAATGCAGCAAGTGAAGTGTAATTAAAAGGCGCCAAACAAATGTGTCAGTTCAAAATAAGGAGATCACTAATCATGAAAAACGCATTATATTTCCACCGATGGTAAAACCGCAGCCCTTTCATAATAAATTAATGCATTTAAAATTGATAGTAAATGTAAATTGGTTTTTTTTTTAGACTTTATACGGAAATAATGTGAGCAAACACACCATAACCTCAAAACGTAAGTAGGTCAGTTGTAAAGCTTAGTGTAAAGTGTAGACAAAAAGCGTTTTCTTATTCTGGGTGACGCGAAGCAAAATCAAGTGTAAAAGCCCACAATTGGCCTACCCCCACTCACTTACACGTTACACTACACTATGCATGTAAAACAAACAAACCTATAGTTAGGCGCGTTTCACTGTGCCGCAATGTGCCATCCTGTGCGCGCGGTCTAGGCTACTTGTACGCGTTTCACTGTGCCGCAATGTGCCATCCTGTGCGCGCGGTCTAGGCTACTTGTACGCGTTTCACTGTGCCGCAATGTGCCATCCTGTGCGCGCGGTCTAGGCTACTTGTACGCGTTTCACTGTGCCGCAATGTGCCATCCTGTGCGCGCGGTCTAGGCTACTTGTACGCGTTTCACTGTGCCGCAATGTGCCATCCTGTGCGCGCGGTCTAGGCTACTTGTACGCGTTTCACTGTGCCGCAATGTGCCATCCTGTGCGCGCGGTCTAGGCTACTTGTACGCGTTTCACTGTGCCGCAATGTGCCATCCTGTGCGCGCGGTCTAGGCTACTTGTACGCGTTTCACTGTGCCGCAATGTGCCATCCTGTGCGCGCGGTCTAGGCTACTTGTACGCGTTTCACTGTGCCGCAATGTGCCATCCTGTGCGCGCGGTCTAGGCTACTTGTACGCGTTTCACTGTGCCGCAATGTGCCATCCTGTGCGCGCGGTCTAGGCTACTTGTACGCGTTTCACTGTGCCGCAATGTGCCATCCTGTGCGCGCGGTCTAGGCTACTTGTACGCGTTTCACTGTGCCGCAATGTGCCATCCTGTGCGCGCGGTCTAGGCTACTTGTACGCGTTTCACTGTGCCGCAATGTGCCATCCTGTGCGCGCGGTCTAGGCTACTTGTACAGATGAATAATAGACGTGAAGGCTTGAGGGCGTTTCACTCTCAAAACAGAAAACTTTAGAAAGAGTTTGGCGGAAATGATTTTATTTATTAATATTTAAATTCCTTAGACATGCAATGCATGCAATGTTATACTAGTCGCAACGGGTAAGATTCTCTTTCACGCAGCAAAACAAACAACAGATTCCAGGCGTTCCTTCACACATTCCTAAAGGCGGTCTTCCGCTTAGTCGAGTGTACAAGTCTCATTTGTCACGCACGCTGTGTTTGGAAATTCCAGGTGTAAAAACAAAAGTATTTCATTAAACCCTAATGGATCTGTTTGAAGTAGATGGTGGGGCCTAGAGAAGTAGAACATTGAGTCGGTACTATTGGAGTCGGCTACTTCGTATTGGCCCTTCTCTACACAAGACAGAATGGAACTGTCTTTCATTCTCAATATTGCTATCAGTAAGTGCCATAGAAAGATATTCGTGTACAGTCCCAGGAACGTGATTATATACTTAAAAAAAAAAAAAATGTATTCGCAAAATCAAGTGACCTACTTTTCGTCAATGCACACCCTTAATTTATAATTTCTATTTGGATTCATCCCTCCAGGTCTGTAACGCTGAAAAAAAATTAAATAATTGGTAGGAGACTCCTCGTGAGCTGCTGCATGTTTTTAATAGATTAAATACTCATCTGTTACAAAACAATTTGTTCTTGTCAATCTTTTGTCAACATTCATCTAAAAAACATTGTCAATGTGGGGCAGCCCAGTAGTCTATGCTAGCCCTGCAGTCTAATGGCGGCCATATCACGGCAGCATTGTGCCAGGACCTACGGACTGTGTCAATGTGGGGCAGCCCAGTAGTCTATGCTAACCCTGCAGTCTAATGGCGGCCATATCACGGCAGCATTGTGCCAGGACCTACGGACTGTGTCAATGTGGGGCAGCCCAGTAGTCTATGCTGGCCCTGCAGTCTAATGGCGGCCATATCACGGCAGCATTGTGCCAGGACCTACGGACTGTGTCAATGTGGGGCAGCCCAGTAGTCTATGCTGGCCCTGCAGTCTAATGGCGGCCATATCACGGCAGCATTGTGCCAGGACCTACGGACTGTGTCAATGTGGGGCAGCCCAGTAGTCTATGCTGGCCCTGCAGTCTAATGGCGGCCATATCACGGCAGCATAGTGCCAGGACCTACGGACTGTGTCAATGTGGGGCAGCCCAGTAGTCTATGCTAGCCCTGCAGTCTAATGGCGGCCATATCACGGCAGCATTGTGCCAGGACCTACGGACTGTGTCAATGTGGGGCAGCCCAGTAGTCTATGCTAGCCCTGCAGTCTAATGGCGGCCATATCACGGCAGCATTGTGCCAGGACCTACGGACTGTGTCAATGTGGGGCAGCCCAGTAGTCTATGCTGGCCCTGCAGTCTAATGGCGGCCATATCACGGCAGCATAGTGCCAGGACCTACGGACTGTGTCAATGTGGGGCAGCCCAGTAGTCTATGCTGGCCCTGCAGTCTAATGGCGGCCATATCACAGCAGCATTGTGCCAGGACCTACGGACTGTGTCAATGTGGGGCAGCCCAGTAGTCTATGCTGGCCCTGCAGTCTAATGGCGGCCATATCACGGCAGCATTGTGCCAGGACCTACGGACTGTGTCAATGTGGGGCAGCCCAGTAGTCTATGCTGGCCCTGCAGTCTAATGGCGGCCATATCACGGCAGCATAGTGCCAGGACCTACGGACTGTGTCAATGTGGGGCAGCCCAGTAGTCTATGCTGGCCCTGCAGTCTAATGGCGGCCATATCACGGCAGCATAGTGCCAGGACCTACGGACTGTGTCAATGTGGGGCAGCCCAGTAGTCTATGCTGGCCCTGCAGTCTAATGGCGGCCATATCACGGCAGCATTGTGCCAGGACCTACGGACTGTGTCAATGTGGGGCAGCCCAGTAGTCTATGCTAACCCTGCAGTCTAATGGCGGCCATATCACGGCAGCATTGTGCCAGGACCTACGGACTGTGTCAATGTGGGGCAGCCTAGTAGTCTATGCTAACCCTGCAGTCTAATGGCGGCCATATCACGGCAGCATTGTGCCAGGACCTACGGACTGTGTCAATGTGGGGCAGCCCAGTAGTCTATGCTGGCCCTGCAGTCTAATGGCGGCCATATCACGGCAGCATAGTGCCAGGACCTACGGACTGTGTCAATGTGGGGCAGCCCAGTAGTCTATGCTGGCCCTGCAGTCTAATGGCGGCCATATCACGGCAGCATAGTGCCAGGACCTAAGGACTGTGTCAATGTGGGGCAGCCCAGTAGTCTATGCTGGCCCTGCAGTCTAATGACGGCCATATAACGGCAGCATTGTGCCAGGACCTACGGACTGTGTCAATGTGGGGCAGCCTAGTAGTCTATGCTAACCCTGCAGTCTAATGGCGGCCATATCACGGCAGCATTGTGCCAGGACCTACGGACTGTGTCAATGTGGGGCAGCCCAGTAGTCTATGCTGGCCCTGCAGTCTAATGGCGGCCATATCACGGCAGCATTGTGCCAGGACCTACGGACTGTGTCAATGTGGGGCAGCCCAGTAGTCTATGCTGGCCCTGCAGTCTAATGGCGGCCATATCACGGCAGCATTGTGCCAGGACCTACGGACTGTGTCAATGTGGGGCAGCCCAGTAGTCTATGCTGGCCCTGCAGTCTAATGGCGGCCATATCACGGCAGCATTGTGCCAGGACCTACGGACTGTGTCAATGTGGGGCAGCCCAGTAGTCTATGCTAACCCTGCAGTCTAATGGCGGCCATATCACGGCAGCATTGTGCCAGGACCTACGGACTGTGTCAATGTGGGGCAGCCCAGTAGTCTATGCTAACCCTGCAGTCTAATGGCGGCCATATCACGGCAGCATTGTGCCAGGACCTACGGACTGTGTCAATGTGGGGCAGCCCAGTAGTCTATGCTAACCCTGCAGTCTAATGGCGGCCATATCACGGCAGCATTGTGCCAGGACCTACGGACTGTGTCAATGTGGGGCAGCCCAGTAGTCTATGCTAGCCCTGCAGTCTAATGGCGGCCATATCACGGCAGCATTGTGCCAGGACCTACGGACTGTGTCAATGTGGGGCAGCCCAGTAGTCTATGCTGGCCCTGCAGTCTAATGGCGGCCATATCACGGCAGCATTGTGCCAGGACCTACGGACTGTGTCAATGTGGGGCAGCCCAGTAGTCTATGCTGGCCCTGCAGTCTAATGGCGGCCATATCACGGCAGCATTGTGCCAGGACCTACGGACTGTGTCAATGTGGGGCAGCCCAGTAGTCTATGCTGGCCCTGCAGTCTAATGGCGGCCATATCACGGCAGCATTGTGCCAGGACCTACGGACTGTGTCAATGTGGGGCAGCCCAGTAGTCTATGCTGGCCCTGCAGTCTAATGGCGGCCATATCACGGCAGCATTGTGCCAGGACCTACGGACTGTGTCAATGTGGGGCAGCCCAGTAGTCTATGCTGGCCCTGCAGTCTAATGGCGGCCATATCACGGCAGCATTGTGCCAGGACCTACGGACTGTGTTAATGTGGGGCAGCCCAGTAGTCTATGCTGGCCCTGCAGTCTAATGGCGGCCATATCACGGCAGCATTGTGCCAGGACCTACGGACTGTGTCAATGTGGGGCAGCCCAGTAGTCTATGCTGGCCCTGCAGTCTAATGGCGGCCATATCACGGCAGCATAGTGCCAGGACCTACGGACTGTGTCAATGTGGGGCAGCCCAGTAGTCTATGCTGGCCCTGCAGTCTAATGGCGGCCATATCACGGCAGCATTGTGCCAGGACCTACGGACTGTGTCAATGTGGGGCAGCCCAGTAGTCTATGCTGGCCCTGCAGTCTAATGGCGGCCATATCACGGCAGCATAGTGCCAGGACCTACGGACTGTGTCAATGTGGGGCAGCCCAGTAGTCTATGCTAGCCCTGCAGTCTAATGGCGGCCATATCACGGCAGCATTGTGCCAGGACCTACGGACTGTGTCAATGTGGGGCAGCCCAGTAGTCTATGCTGGCCCTGCAGTCTAATGGCGGCCATATCACGGCAGCATAGTGCCAGGACCTACGGACTGTGTCAATGTGGGGCAGCCCAGTAGTCTATGCTGGCCCTGCAGTCTAATGGCGGCCATATCACGGCAGCATAGTGCCAGGACCTACGGACTGTGTCAATGTGGGGCAGCCCAGTAGTCTATGCTAGCCCTGCAGTCTAATGGCGGCCATATCACGGCAGCATTGTGCCAGGACCTACGGACTGTGTCAATGTGGGGCAGCCCAGTAGTCTACGCTGGCCCTGCAGTCTAATGGCGGCCATATCACGGCAGCATTGTGCCAGGACCTACGGACTGTGTCAATGTGGGGCAGCCCAGTAGTCTATGCTGGCCCTGCAGTCTAATGGCGGCCATATCACGGCAGCATAGTGCCAGGACCTACGGACTGTGTCAATGTGGGGCAGCCCAGTAGTCTATGCTAGCCCTGCAGTCTAATGGCGGCCATATCACGGCAGCATTGTGCCAGGACCTACGGACTGTGTCAATGTGGGGCAGCCCAGTAGTCTATGCTGGCCCTGCAGTCTAATGGCGGCCATATCACGGCAGCATAGTGCCAGGACCTACGGACTGTGTCAATGTGGGGCAGCCCAGTAGTCTATGCTGGCCCTGCAGTCTAATGGCGGCCATATCACGGCAGCATAGTGCCAGGACCTACGGACTGTGTCAATGTGGGGCAGCCCAGTAGTCTATGCTAGCCCTGCAGTCTAATGGCGGCCATATCACGGCAGCATTGTGCCAGGACCTACGGACTGTGTCAATGTGGGGCAGCCCAGTAGTCTACGCTGGCCCTGCAGTCTAATGGCGGCCATATCACGGCAGCATTGTGCCAGGACCTACGGACTGTGTCAATGTGGGGCAGCCCAGTAGTCTATGCTGGCCCTGCAGTCTAATGGCGGCCATATCACGGCAGCATTGTGCCAGGACCTACGGACTGTGTCAATGTGGGGCAGCCCAGTAGTCTATGCTGGCCCTGCAGTCTAATGGCGGCCATATCACGGCAGCATTGTGCCAGGACCTACGGACTGTGTCAATGTGGGGCGGCCCAGTAGTCTATGCTGGCCCTGCAGTCTAATGGCGGCCATATCACGGCAGCATTGTGCCAGGACCTACGGACTGTGTCAATGTGGGGCAGCCCAGTAGTCTATGCTGGCCCTGCAGTCTAATGGCGGCCATATCACGGCAGCATTGTGCCAGGACCTACGGACTGTGTCAATGTGGGGCAGCCCAGTAGTCTATGCTGGCCCTGCAGTCTAATGGCGGCCATATCACGGCAGCATTGTGCCAGGACCTACGGACTGTGTCAATGTGGGGCAGCCCAGTAGTCTATGCTGGCCCTGCAGTCTAATGGCGGCCATATCACGGCAGCATTGTGCCAGGACCTACGGACTGTGTCAATGTGGGGCAGCCCAGTAGTCTATGCTAGCCCTGCAGTCTAATGGCGGCCATATCACGGCAGCATTGTGCCAGGACCTACGGACTGTGTCAATGTGGGGCAGCCCAGTAGTCTATGCTGGCCCTGCAGTCTAATGGCGGCCATATCACGGCAGCATTGTGCCAGGACCTACGGACTGTGTCAATGTGGGGCAGCCCAGTAGTCTATGCTGGCCCTGCAGTCTAATGGCGGCCATATCACGGCAGCATTGTGCCAGGACCTACGGACTGTGTCAATGTGGGGCAGCCCAGTAGTCTATGCTGGCCCTGCAGTCTAATGGCGGCCATATCACGGCAGCATTGTGCCAGGACCTACGGACTGTGTCAATGTGGGGCAGACCAGTAGTCTATGCTAGCCCTGCAGTCTAATGGCGGCCATATCACGGCAGCATTGTGCCAGGACCTACGGACTGTGTCAATGTGGGGCAGCCCAGTAGTCTATGCTGGCCCTGCAGTCTAATGGCGGCCATATCACGGCAGCATTGTGCCAGGACCTACGGACTGTGTCAATGTGGGGCAGCCCAGTAGTCTATGCTGGCCCTGCAGTCTAATGGCGGCCATATCACGGCAGCATTGTGCCAGGACCTACGGACTGTGTCAATGTGGGGCAGCCCAGTAGTCTATGCTGGCCCTGCAGTCTAATGGCGGCCATATCACGGCAGCATGGTGCCAGGACCTACGGACTGTGTCAATGTGGGGCAGCCCAGTAGTCTATGCTGGCCCTGCAGTCTAATGGCGGCCATATCACGGCAGCATAGTGCCAGGACCTACGGACTGTGTCAATGTGGGGCAGCCCAGTAGTCTATGCTGGCCCTGCAGTCTAATGGCGGCCATATCACGGCAGCATTGTGCCAGGACCTACGGACTGTGTCAATGTGGGGCAGCCCAGTAGTCTATGCTAGCCCTGCAGTCTAATGGCGGCCATATCACGGCAGCATAGTGCTAGGACCTACGGACTGTGTCAATGTGGGGCAGCCCAGTAGTCTATGCTGGCCCTGCAGTCTAATGGCGGCCATATCACGGCAGCATTGTGCCAGGACCTACGGACTGTGTCAATGTGGGGCAGCCCAGTAGTCTATGCTGGCCCTGCAGTCTAATGGCGGCCATATCACGGCAGCATTGTGCCAGGACCTACGGACTGTGTCAATGTGGGGCAGCCCAGTAGTCTATGCTGGCCCTGCAGTCTAATGGCGGCCATATCACGGCAGCATTGTGCCAGGACCTACGGACTGTGTCAATGTGGGGCAGCCCAGTAGTCTATGCTGGCCCTGCAGTCTAATGGCGGCCATATCACGGCAGCATAGTGCCAGGACCTACGGACTGTGTCAATGTGGGGCAGCCCAGTAGTCTATGCTGGCCCTGCAGTCTAATGGCGGCCATATCACGGCAGCATAGTGCCAGGACCTACGGACTGTGTCAATGTGGGGCAGCCCAGTAGTCTATGCTGGCCCTGCAGTCTAATGGCGGCCATATCACGGCAGCATTGTGCCAGGACCTACGGACTGTGTCAATGTGGGGCAGCCCAGTAGTCTATGCTGGCCCTGCAGTCTAATGGCGGCCATATCACGGCAGCATTGTGCCAGGACCTACGGACTGTGTCAATGTGGGGCAGCCCAGTAGTCTATGCTAGCCCTGCAGTCTAATGGCGGCCATATCACGGCAGCATTGTGCCAGGACCTACGGACTGTGTCAATGTGGGGCAGCCCAGTAGTCTATGCTGGCCCTGCAGTCTAATGGCGGCCATATCACGGCAGCATAGTGCCAGGACCTACGGACTGTGTCAATGTGGGGCAGCCCAGTAGTCTATGCTAGCCCTGCAGTCTAATGGCGGCCATATCACGGCAGCATTGTGCCAGGACCTACGGACTGTGTCAATGTGGGGCAGCCCAGTAGTCTACGCTGGCCCTGCAGTCTAATGGCGGCCATATCACGGCAGCATTGTGCCAGGACCTACGGACTGTGTCAATGTGGGGCAGCCCAGTAGTCTATGCTGGCCCTGCAGTCTAATGGCGGCCATATCACGGCAGCATAGTGCCAGGACCTACGGACTGTGTCAATGTGGGGCAGCCCAGTAGTCTATGCTAGCCCTGCAGTCTAATGGCGGCCATATCACGGCAGCATTGTGCCAGGACCTACGGACTGTGTCAATGTGGGGCAGCCCAGTAGTCTATGCTGGCCCTGCAGTCTAATGGCGGCCATATCACGGCAGCATAGTGCCAGGACCTACGGACTGTGTCAATGTGGGGCAGCCCAGTAGTCTATGCTGGCCCTGCAGTCTAATGGCGGCCATATCACGGCAGCATAGTGCCAGGACCTACGGACTGTGTCAATGTGGGGCAGCCCAGTAGTCTATGCTAGCCCTGCAGTCTAATGGCGGCCATATCACGGCAGCATTGTGCCAGGACCTACGGACTGTGTCAATGTGGGGCAGCCCAGTAGTCTACGCTGGCCCTGCAGTCTAATGGCGGCCATATCACGGCAGCATTGTGCCAGGACCTACGGACTGTGTCAATGTGGGGCAGCCCAGTAGTCTATGCTGGCCCTGCAGTCTAATGGCGGCCATATCACGGCAGCATTGTGCCAGGACCTACGGACTGTGTCAATGTGGGGCGGCCCAGTAGTCTATGCTGGCCCTGCAGTCTAATGGCGGCCATATCACGGCAGCATTGTGCCAGGACCTACGGACTGTGTCAATGTGGGGCAGCCCAGTAGTCTATGCTGGCCCTGCAGTCTAATGGCGGCCATATCACGGCAGCATAGTGCCAGGACCTACGGACTGTGTCAATGTGGGGCAGCCCAGTAGTCTATGCTGGCCCTGCAGTCTAATGGCGGCCATATCACGGCAGCATTGTGCCAGGACCTACGGACTGTGTCAATGTGGGGCAGCCCAGTAGTCTATGCTGGCCCTGCAGTCTAATGGCGGCCATATCACGGCAGCATTGTGCCAGGACCTACGGACTGTGTCAATGTGGGGCAGACCAGTAGTCTATGCTAGCCCTGCAGTCTAATGGCGGCCATATCACGGCAGCATTGTGCCAGGACCTACGGACTGTGTCAATGTGGGGCAGCCCAGTAGTCTATGCTGGCCCTGCAGTCTAATGGCGGCCATATCACGGCAGCATTGTGCCAGGACCTACGGACTGTGTCAATGTGGGGCAGCCCAGTAGTCTATGCTGGCCCTGCAGTCTAATGGCGGCCATATCACGGCAGCATTGTGCCAGGACCTACGGACTGTGTCAATGTGGGGCAGCCCAGTAGTCTATGCTGGCCCTGCAGTCTAATGGCGGCCATATCACGGCAGCATGGTGCCAGGACCTACGGACTGTGTCAATGTGGGGCAGCCCAGTAGTCTATGCTGGCCCTGCAGTCTAATGGCGGCCATATCACGGCAGCATAGTGCCAGGACCTACGGACTGTGTCAATGTGGGGCAGCCCAGTAGTCTATGCTGGCCCTGCAGTCTAATGGCGGCCATATCACGGCAGCATTGTGCCAGGACCTACGGACTGTGTCAATGTGGGGCAGCCTAGTAGTCTATGCTAACCCTGCAGTCTAATGGCGGCCATATCACGGCAGCATTGTGCCAGGACCTACGGACTGTGTCAATGTGGGGCAGCCCAGTAGTCTATGCTAGCCCTGCAGTCTAATGGCGGCCATATCACGGCAGCATTGTGCCAGGACCTACGGACTGTGTCAATGTGGGGCAGCCCAGTAGTCTATGCTGGCCCTGCAGTCTAATGGCGGCCATATTACGGCAGCATTGTGCCAGGACCTACGGACTGTGTCAATGTGGGGCAGCCCAGTAGTCTATGCTGGCCCTGCAGTCTAATGGCGGCCATATCACGGCAGCATTGTGCCAGGACCTACGACGACCAATAAGACAAGTGGTTGTCCGCGTAGACTGGACAAGACGGCGCCGTCCCAGGCATATTTGGGTCCACGCTGGAAAGTTGGGCAAGACTTTACGCTAAGGAAACGAAGTTTTTGGTGTATTTTATATTATTGATTAAGCACCTTATAATAAATAACTGTGTGCACAATGTTACAAATTTATATCACTCGTAACGTAATGTTACAAATTTATATCACTCGTAACGTAATTTTAGAGTGTTCTCACATAAATAACTCGGAAACCTTAAATTTGAAACTCGCGACTTTTTTTGTCTTTCTTCAAAATATAAAAGAGTGTTAATTACGCTGGGTTTTATATTAGCTAAAAAGTGAATAAAAACTGCCAAATATTGTGACTGGTAGTAATTGTCATTGTCAATTAAATCTGAAATTTTGAAGTAATTGATTGATTTTTTAATTACTTCATTCATTCATTCATTCATTCATGTATTACAAAAATAACAATCGTAACAATTACAATATGGGAATATTTTTAAGCTAATTGTTTAGCTGACACGAAACAAAATAACGCTAACTGGTAGAAATCACCCTTTCAATATCTTGATGATCCTCAATTAGTTATTATGTATAAGCTTAGTTGACTTGAATGTGCAATATAGGTTAAGGATTTAATTATAAATCATAAACTAACAAAGTGTATTATTTATTATTTATGTATTTCCCACAAAAGAATGCAATTTATATAGTATTTGTCAAAACATTATTATCTTACCGAAACAAATATATGTACAATAATATTTATTGTTATCGACATAGTAGTCTGCATGTACTTCAAATAAGCCTCCTGATAAAAAAATTCTTTTAGTAGCTAGAGTGAGATAAATGGTTTTCCGGCCATCTCTCCCGTGCTCTATGTCATACGCCGCAGCGCTGTTGCGGGAACTGTTCTATTGGTATCTAATTAAAACTTGTACGTATGAAGTCATGAGTCGCCAACCATGTCGATAATTGCATTTCACAGTCTTCTCCACGTGGGATAAAGTGGGTGGTCTCCGAGTGGTGCAGCGTACAAGTCCCCCCCCCCCCCGTGCAAGCCGTGTAGCTGTAATAGATACGTCGTGCTCACTTGCAAAATGGTTAAATGGATTATGTAATACCTTTGACAACTACCAACCTAAATGTAGTTGCGTCTCGTTCCCTGCCTCCGGTTTTAATTTGTAGTGACACTATCAGCTACAAAAAGTGAATGTTCCGCGGGAGTTTACACCAACCTTTTAGGTAGTTCTTAGTGCAAAGTCTAGTCGAGCAATTATCTCCATTAAAGTCGAGCAAAGGACGAGGAATTCAGATGACTGAATACACTCATCACATTCTTCAAGGCGATGAGGTCCGATCGTTCTAGGAAAACAAGAAATCTCGGGGTAGCTTATCTTTCAACGTATCTATGGGTGTACAAAACGGGGGGGAAATGGTGTGGCCATGGTGTAAACTCCCGCGGAACTCTACTGTCTGTTTGCAGGCGTTGTCTAGGCACATTCCAAGCGAGGCTGGTGCACTCCATGCTGTGGGCAATACCAAGCAAGTACTGGGAAATCCCGCGGCGAATTCCGTTGAAATAGACCGCGTGGAGCGTTTAGGGCTTGCCTAACTTCATGAGGGAATGCAATGATGCAATTACTATAAACTAAAGTTACTTCGGCATATCAAGCAATGTGCGGACGTCACAGCTTCACAAGAGACGGTGGACCGGATGCAGACTAACTAGTATCTGTCTTATAACGTGACTTCATTATAGCTCTGGTTGTTGTCTAGAACGGCAGCACCGTGAGCTCCAGTAGTCGAGCCCGTCGTTCAACAACAAATAACTGCAGAAACTGCTCCAGAATACAGACCATTCCAGCAGAGCCGGTTTGAGCTAATTATTTGCGCTGTATTTAGTAGATATTCATTAAAAATAACTCAATTCGGAGGGACATAAATCTCACGAAAGTATGACTTTAATCATCTCTAGACTGCTACATCATATCGTAAAATTGAGAGCGCAGAACACTGAGGCTTCGTAAGCATGAAGGATTAAATACTAGATATTTTTAACATCATGCTCACTGCTCAGATACATAATTGAAAACATCATCCTCGCAAATGATGTTCGGATCAGGGTCATAGGGTCACGTCAGTGTTATAGAAATACGATGTATCTCGTGTTCCGAAGATGCGTATCGCTGTACTAAGTGTGGTAGCAACATGTCTGGATTCACTTCCATACTAAAAGCCTGATTGGTTGATTAGGCCTACTGAAAGCTGCAAGGTAGAGATCCCTTCATTTGGCATTTCACTATGTTCGGTTCTGTTTATAAAGTGACTGAAGAGAGTAAATCCTATAGGCCTATCCGACTAGCTCCCAATTGTGTGGGAGGGGATTGGCCATTGAATCCTCCATGGCTATAATATACTGTGATGTGCTAAATATACATCTTATTATTCAACATTATGGTAATACTGTCAAGTAAAAATGAAGACGTTTTAGGAACTACGGGAATAGTAACAATACTTAACCATAAGAGTAATTACATAATATAAGGGTTTTTACCTATTCAAGTTGAAAAAAAAATGTATTTGCGGAATCCTTGTATATCAAGTTCAAAAGTAAATAACAATTAGTTAAATGTCCCGACAAAATTACTTTACTTTTCTTATATTACATTCAATATTTTATTAACATTACTCTTACATTATATAACATAATAAAAACATGCTAGTGCATGGTACTGTTTTTATATGAATTAATTTGTTAAGTGTTTTGTTTGTAGAATCAATACAGAATTCCTTAATGAATGTTTTCATAATGTCATCCCTATCAATCCAAGATTGGGTCTTAGAAACCAGTACACTTTAGTTGATATGTGCATGTTGTTGAGATAAGGCGACAACTGTAACAACACGTCATGATACGTATGTTATATCGAGTGTCAGCCCTCTTGATCTACGGCTGCCTGGCTGATTGAAGACATTCCATGAATATTGCATCGTAACGTCTCTATTTCTGAAGCACACTAATCGATTTCTGATATTTCCCGCTTGCACTGCATCTACAGACAGCTGACAAGCAAATCAAAAAGTTTAATAAGCTTACTAAGGGTAAACGGGGACCGAACTGGCTTTGTTAACGACTTTTTATTTACAACGAGTATTCTGGAAAAGATGTAAAGATGTGAAAGTTTAGAAGATGTATGTTGTATAAGGTATGTACAACGTGATTTGGTAGATAAGGTATTGGGCAAATCCGATATAGATAGAAATGGGTTTATTTGTGAATAACGAGCTTGTTGGGGTGGCTTAGAGAACTCAAAGAAGATTGCGAGCCGAGAACTTTTAACTGATGCCTATCATATCATTAATGTACCACTGCAGCCTTAGCATCAATTTCCTGTAGATCTAGGTATTTGCAAAGCGATTAACTTACCGACATCGATTGTATTGGTTCTGACAATGGTAATAACGATGAATGATGCTAAACGCCTCCGGGGTAACCGTTCTGCTCCTCGACTATGTCGCGCCCTAATGAGTGACTCTACTCCAACTACACCGTGCCTACTCTGCGTATCAAAACGCCTCCGAGGTAGCCGTTCTGCTCCTCGACTATGTCGCGCCCTAATGAGTGACTCTACTCCAACTACACCGTGCCTACTCTGCGTATCAAAACGCCTCCGAGGTAGCCGTTCTGCTCCTCGACTATGTCGCGCCCTAATGAGTGACTATACTCCAACTACACCGTGCCTACTCTGCGTATCAAAACGCCTCCGAGGTAGCCGTTCTGCTCCTCGACTATGTCGCGCCCTAATGAGTGACTATACTCCAACTACACCGTGCCTACTCTGCGTATCAAAACGCCTCCGAGGTAGCCGTTCTGCTCCTTGACTATGTCGCGCCCTAATGAGTGACTATACTCCAACTACACCGTGCCTACTCTGCGTATCAAAGTCGATAGAGAAGTTCTCAGACAATGCAAGAACCGACACGGAAAAACGTCGAATGATTCCATAACAATCCGACGCCGGCAAGTGAGAGATGTCGTCGGATGGTTGTTGTTGTTGTTGTTGACCCACGATCGTGCGCGACGATTGCGTCGAGACTATCTAGTCTCCATACCAGGCCGGCATGTCACCGCGAGATGTCGCGTTTTACTTTACCGTCCCCTAATGGAATGCTTACAGCTCTTATCGCCTGGACTCTTGAACCTTGAACAACAACAAGCCGGGCTCAATTATCTTTTTTCACGAATAAGACACTTATCACATCAACACCTCGCCCCAACGTTGACAGCGCTACTCAAGGGGTGGAAAATACGTCCCCTACGAACCGGTTTCTATGGTGACATGCTAGCCTGGTATGTTTCTATGGTGACATGTTAGCCTGGTATGTTTCTATGGAGACATGCTAGCCTGGTATGTTTCTATGGAGACATGCTAGCCTGGTATGTTTCTATGGTGACATGCTAGCCTGGTATGTTTCTATGGTGACATGTTAGCCTGGTATGTTTCTATGGAGACATGCTAGCCTGGTATGTCTCTATGGAGACATGCTAGCCTGGTATGTTTCTATGGTGACATGCCAGCCTGGTATGTTTCTATGGAGACATGCCAGCCTGGTATGTCTCTATGGAGACATGCTAGCCTGGTATGTTTCTATGGTGACATGCCAGCCTGGTATGTTTCTATGGAGACATGCTAGCCTGGTATGTTTCTATGGAGACATGCCAGCCTGGTATGTTTCTATGGAGACATGGCAGCCTGGTATGTTTCTATGGTGACATGCCAGCCTGGTATGTTTCTATGGAGACATGCTAGCCTGGTATGTTTCTATGGTGACATGCCAGCCTGGTATGTTTCTATGGTGACATGCTAGCCTGGTATGTTTCTATGGTGACATGCCAGCCTGGTATGTTTCTATGGTGACATGCTAGCCTGGTATGTTTCTATGGTGACATGCTAGCCTGGTATGTTTCTATGGAGACATGCTAGGCTGGTATGTTTCTATGGTGACATGCTAGCCTGGTATGTTTCTATGGTGACATGCTAGCCTGGTATGTTTCTATGGTGACATGCCAGCCTGGTATGTTTCTATGGTGACATGCCAGCCTGGTATGTTTCTATGGAGACATGCTAGCCTGGTATGTTTCTATGGAGACATGCCAGCCTGGTATGTTTCTATGGAGACATGCTAGCCTGGTATGTTTCTATGGTGACATGCTAGCCTGGTATGTTTCTATGGAGACATGCCAGCCTGGTATGTTTCTATGGAGACATGCCAGCCTGGTATGTTTCTATGGTGACATGCTAGCCTGGTATGTTTCTATGGTGACATGCCAGCCTGGTATGTTTCTATGGAGACATGCTAGCCTGGTATGTCTCTATGGAGACATGCTAGCCTGGTATGTTTCTATGGTGACATGCCAGCCTGGTATGTTTCTATGGAGACATGCCAGCCTGGTATGTCTCTATGGAGACATGCTAGCCTGGTATGTTTCTATGGTGACATGCCAGCCTGGTATGTTTCTATGGAGACATGCTAGCCTGGTATGTTTCTATGGAGACATGCCAGCCTGGTATGTTTCTATGGAGACATGGCAGCCTGGTATGTTTCTATGGTGACATGCCAGCCTGGTATGTTTCTATGGAGACATGCTAGCCTGGTATGTTTCTATGGTGACATGCCAGCCTGGTATGTTTCTATGGTGACATGCTAGCCTGGTATGTTTCTATGGTGACATGCCAGCCTGGTATGTTTCTATGGTGACATGCTAGCCTGGTATGTTTCTATGGTGACATGCTAGCCTAGTATGTTTCTATGGAGACATGCTAGGCTGGTATGTTTCTATGGTGACATGCTAGCCTGGTATGTTTCTATGGTGACATGCTAGCCTGGTATGTTTCTATGGTGACATGCCAGCCTGGTATGTTTCTATGGTGACATGCCAGCCTGGTATGTTTCTATGGAGACATGCTAGCCTGGTATGTTTCTATGGAGACATGCCAGCCTGGTATGTTTCTATGGAGACATGCTAGCCTGGTATGTTTCTATGGTGACATGCTAGCCTGGTATGTTTCTATGGAGACATGCCAGCCTGGTATGTTTCTATGGAGACATGCCAGCCTGGTATGTTTCTATGGTGACATGCTAGCCTGGTATGTTTCTATGGTGACATGCCAGCCTGGTATGTTTCTATGGTGACATGCCAGCCTGGTATGTTTCTATGGTGACATGCCAGCCTGGTATGTTTCTATGGAGACATGCCAGCCTGGTATGTTTCTATGGAGACATGCCAGCCTGGTATGTTTCTATGGTGACATGCTAGCCTGGTATGTTTCTATGGAGACATGCTAGGCTGGTATGTTTCTATGGTGACATGCTAGCCTGGTATGTTTCTATGGTGACATGCTAGCCTGGTATGTTTCTATGGTGACATGTTAGAGTGGTATGTTTCTATGGAGACATGCTAGCCTGGTATGTTTCTATGGAGACATGCTAGCCTGGTATGTTTCTATGGTGACATGCTAGCCTGGTATGTTTCTATGGTGACATGCTAGCCTGGTATGTTTCTATGGTGACATGCCAGCCTGGTATGTTTCTATGGTGACATGCCAGCCTGGTATGTTTCTATGGAGACATGGCAGCCTGGTATGTTTCTATGGTGACATGCCAGCCTGGTATGTTTCTATGGTGACATGCCAGCCTGGTATGTTTCTATGGTGACATGCTAGCCTGGTATGTTTCTATGGTGACATGCCAGCCTGGTATGTTTCTATGGTGACATGCCAGCCTGGTATGTTTCTATGGAGACATGCTAGCCTGGTATGTTTCTATGGAGACATGCCAGCCTGGTATGTTTCTATGGTGACATGCCAGCCTGGTATGTTTCTATGGTGACATGCCAGCCTGGTATGTTTCTATGGTGACATGCTAGCCTGGTATGTTTCTATGGTGACATGCCAGCCTGGTATGTTTCTATGGTGACATGCTAGCCTGGTATGTTTCTATGGTGACATGCTAGCCTGGTATGTTTCTATGGTGACATGCCAGCCTGGTATGTTTCTATGGTGACATGCTAGCCTGGTATGTTTCTATGGTGACATGCCAGCCTGGTATGTTTCTATGGTGACATGCCAGCCTGGTATGTTTCTATGGTGACATGCTAGCCTGGTATGTTTCTATGGTGACATGCTAGCCTGGTATGTTTCTATGGAGACATGCCAGCCTGGTATGTTTCTATGGAGACATGCTAGCCTGGTATGTTTCTATGGTGACATGCTAGCCTGGTATGTTTCTATGGTGACATGCTAGCCTGGTATGTTTCTATGGAGACATGCTAGGCTGGTATGTTTCTATGGTGACATGCTAGCCTGGTATGTTTCTATGGTGACATGCTAGCCTGGTATGTTTCTATGGAGACATGCTAGGCTGGTATGTTTCTATGGTGACATGCTAGCCTGGTATGTTTCTATGGTGACATGCTAGCCTGGTATGTTTCTATGGTGACATGCCAGCCTGGTATGTTTCTATGGTGACATGCCAGCCTGGTATGTTTCTATGGAGACATGCTAGCCTGGTATGTTTCTATGGAGACATGCCAGCCTGGTATGTTTCTATGGTGACATGCTAGCCTGGTATGTTTCTATGGAGACATGCCAGCCTGGTATGTTTCTATGGTGACATGCTAGCCTGGTATGTTTCTATGGAGACATGCTAGGCTGGTATGTTTCTATGGTGACATGCTAGCCTGGTATGTTTCTATGGTGACATGCCAGCCTGGTATGTTTCTATGGTGACATGCCAGCCTGGTATGTTTCTATGGTGACATGCTAGCCTGGTATGTTTCTATGGTGACATGCTAGCCTGGTATGTTTCTATGGTGACATGCCAGCCTGGTATGTTTCTATGGTGACATGCTAGCCTGGTATGTTTCTATGGAGACATGCTAGGCTGGCATGTTTCTATGGAGACATGCTAGCCTGGTATGTTTCTATGGTGACATGCCAGCCTGGTATGTTTCTATGGTGACATCCAGCCTGGTATGTTTCTATGGTGACATGCTAGCCTGGCATGTTTCTATGGAGACATGCTAGCCTGGTATGTTTCTATGGTGACATGCCAGCCTGGTATGTTTCTATGGTGACATGCTAGCCTGGTATGTTTCTATGGTGACATGCCAGCCTGGTATGTTTCTATGGTGACATGCTAGCCTGGTATGTTTCTATGGTGACATGCTAGCCTGGTATGTTTCTATGGAGACATGCTAGGCTGGTATGTTTCTATGGTGACATGCTAGCCTGGTATGTTTCTATGGTGACATGCTAGCCTGGTATGTTTCTATGGTGACATGCCAGCCTGGTATGTTTCTATGGTGACATGCCAGCCTGGTATGTTTCTATGGAGACATGCTAGCCTGGTATGTTTCTATGGAGACATGCCAGCCTGGTATGTTTCTATGGAGACATGCTAGCCTGGTATGTTTCTATGGTGACATGCTAGCCTGGTATGTTTCTATGGAGACATGCCAGCCTGGTATGTTTCTATGGAGACATGCCAGCCTGGTATGTTTCTATGGTGACATGCTAGCCTGGTATGTTTCTATGGTGACATGCCAGCCTGGTATGTTTCTATGGTGACATGCCAGCCTGGTATGTTTCTATGGTGACATGCCAGCCTGGTATGTTTCTATGGAGACATGCCAGCCTGGTATGTTTCTATGGAGACATGCCAGCCTGGTATGTTTCTATGGTGACATGCTAGCCTGGTATGTTTCTATGGAGACATGCTAGGCTGGTATGTTTCTATGGTGACATGCTAGCCTGGTATGTTTCTATGGTGACATGCTAGCCTGGTATGTTTCTATGGTGACATGTTAGAGTGGTATGTTTCTATGGAGACATGCTAGCCTGGTATGTTTCTATGGAGACATGCTAGCCTGGTATGTTTCTATGGTGACATGCTAGCCTGGTATGTTTCTATGGTGACATGCTAGCCTGGTATGTTTCTATGGTGACATGCCAGCCTGGTATGTTTCTATGGTGACATGCCAGCCTGGTATGTTTCTATGGAGACATGGCAGCCTGGTATGTTTCTATGGTGACATGCCAGCCTGGTATGTTTCTATGGTGACATGCCAGCCTGGTATGTTTCTATGGTGACATGCTAGCCTGGTATGTTTCTATGGTGACATGCCAGCCTGGTATGTTTCTATGGTGACATGCCAGCCTGGTATGTTTCTATGGAGACATGCTAGCCTGGTATGTTTCTATGGAGACATGCCAGCCTGGTATGTTTCTATGGTGACATGCCAGCCTGGTATGTTTCTATGGTGACATGCCAGCCTGGTATGTTTCTATGGTGACATGCTAGCCTGGTATGTTTCTATGGTGACATGCCAGCCTGGTATGTTTCTATGGTGACATGCTAGCCTGGTATGTTTCTATGGTGACATGCTAGCCTGGTATGTTTCTATGGTGACATGCCAGCCTGGTATGTTTCTATGGTGACATGCTAGCCTGGTATGTTTCTATGGTGACATGCCAGCCTGGTATGTTTCTATGGTGACATGCCAGCCTGGTATGTTTCTATGGTGACATGCTAGCCTGGTATGTTTCTATGGTGACATGCTAGCCTGGTATGTTTCTATGGAGACATGCCAGCCTGGTATGTTTCTATGGAGACATGCTAGCCTGGTATGTTTCTATGGTGACATGCTAGCCTGGTATGTTTCTATGGTGACATGCTAGCCTGGTATGTTTCTATGGAGACATGCTAGGCTGGTATGTTTCTATGGTGACATGCTAGCCTGGTATGTTTCTATGGTGACATGCTAGCCTGGTATGTTTCTATGGAGACATGCTAGGCTGGTATGTTTCTATGGTGACATGCTAGCCTGGTATGTTTCTATGGTGACATGCTAGCCTGGTATGTTTCTATGGTGACATGCCAGCCTGGTATGTTTCTATGGTGACATGCCAGCCTGGTATGTTTCTATGGAGACATGCTAGCCTGGTATGTTTCTATGGAGACATGCCAGCCTGGTATGTTTCTATGGTGACATGCTAGCCTGGTATGTTTCTATGGAGACATGCCAGCCTGGTATGTTTCTATGGTGACATGCTAGCCTGGTATGTTTCTATGGAGACATGCTAGGCTGGTATGTTTCTATGGTGACATGCTAGCCTGGTATGTTTCTATGGTGACATGCCAGCCTGGTATGTTTCTATGGTGACATGCCAGCCTGGTATGTTTCTATGGTGACATGCTAGCCTGGTATGTTTCTATGGTGACATGCTAGCCTGGTATGTTTCTATGGTGACATGCCAGCCTGGTATGTTTCTATGGTGACATGCTAGCCTGGTATGTTTCTATGGAGACATGCTAGGCTGGCATGTTTCTATGGAGACATGCTAGCCTGGTATGTTTCTATGGTGACATGCCAGCCTGGTATGTTTCTATGGTGACATCCAGCCTGGTATGTTTCTATGGTGACATGCTAGCCTGGCATGTTTCTATGGAGACATGCTAGCCTGGTATGTTTCTATGGTGACATGCTAGCCTGGTATGTTTCTATGGTGACATGCCAGCCTGGTATGTTTCTATGGTGACATGCCAGCCTGGTATGTTTCTATGGTGACATGCTAGCCTGGTATGTTTCTATGGTGACATGCTAGCCTGGTATGTTTCTATGGTGACATGCCAGCCTGGTATGTTTCTATGGTGACATGCTAGCCTGGTATGTTTCTATGGTGACATGCTAGCCTGGTATGTTTCTATGGTGACATGCTAGCCTGGTATGTTTCTATGGTGACATGCTAGCCTGGTATGTTTCTATGGAGACATGCCAGCCTGGTATGTTTCTATGGAGACATGCCAGCCTGGTATGTTTCTATGGTGACATGCTAGCCTGGTATGTTTCTATGGAGACATGCTAGGCTGGTATGTTTCTATGGTGACATGCTAGCCTGGTATGTTTCTATGGTGACATGCCAGCCTGGTATGTTTCTATGGTGACATGCTAGCCTGGTATGTTTCTATGGAGACATGCTAGGCTGGTATGTTTCTATGGTGACATGCCAGCCTGGTATGTTTCTATGGAGACATGCCAGCCTGGTATGTTTCTATGGTGACATGCTAGCCTGGTATGTTTCTATGGAGACATGCTAGGCTGGCATGTTTCTATGGTGACATGCCAGCCTGGTATGTTTCTATGGTGACATGGCAGCCTGGTATGTTTCTATGGTGACATGCCAGCCTGGTATGTTTCTATGGTGACATGCCAGCCTGGTTTGTAGTCTTCGTTCTCGATTCTGTGTTTTAGAACATTATGTTCTTTTCGAAATCGATTGTCAATTGCCACTTTGGGGACGAATGTTTTGTCCAAACGTGCGGTAATGTTTCCGGTTGGCAACGATTGGCACAGATATCGGGACGGATAGTTTGTCGTGGGGTGTTCTGACGACGATAAGAATCGTCCCGTTTGGAAACTACGGGCATTCGAAAATACGGGTTCTTGAGGGGTCGGTCGGTGTTTGTTTTTCACGGGCACCCCGGTACGTCGAAAACGCTGGAAAAAGGTCCGGAAGATGACGACGTAATTCTGCCAGAGACCCGTAGAACAATATACCTCCGGAAGATGACCACGTAATTCAGCCACAGAGACCCGTAGAACAATATACCTCCGGAAGATGACCACGTAATTCTGCCAGAGACCCGTAGAACAATATACCTCCGGAAGATGACCACGTAATTCTGCCAGAGACCCGTAGAACAATATACCTCCGGAAGATGACCACGTAATTCTGCCAGAGACCCGTAGAACAATATACCTCCGGAAGATGACCACGTAATTCAGCCACAGAGACCCGTAGAACAATATACCTCCGGAAGATGACCACGTAATTCTGCCAGAGACCCGTAGAACAATATACCTCCGGAAGATGACCACGTAATTCTGCCAGAGACCCGTAGAACAATATACCTCCGGAAGATGACCACGTAATTCTGCCAGAGACCCGTAGAACAATATACCTCCGGAAGATGACCACGTAATTCAGCCAGAGACCCGTAGAACAATATACCTCCGGAAGATGACCACGTAATTCAGCCAGAGACCCGTAGAACAATATACCTCCGGAAGATGACAACGTTATTCAGCCAGAGACCCGTAGAACAATATACCTCCGGAAGATGACCACGTAATTCAGCCAGAGACCCGTAGAACAATATACCTCCGGAAGATGACCAGGTAATTCAGCCAGAGACCCGTAGAACAATATACCTCCGGAAGATGACCACGTACTATTCAGCCACAGAGACCCGTAAAACAATATACCTCCGGAAGATGACCACGTAATTCAGCCAGAGACCCGTAGAACAATATACCTCCGTAAGATGACCACGTAATTCAGCCAGAGACCCGTAGAACAATATACCTCCAGAAGATGATCACGTTATTCAGCCACAGAGACCCGTAGAACAATATACCTTCGGAAGATGACCACGTAATTCAGCCAGAGACCACTAAAACAATATACCTCTGGAAGATGACCACGTAACTCAGCCAGAGACCCGTAGAACAATATACCTCCGGAAGATGACCACGTTATTCAGCCAGAGACCCGTAGAACAATATACCTCCGTAAGATGACCAGGTAATTCAGCCAGAGACCCGTAAAACAATATACCTCCGGAAGATGACCACGTTATTCAGCCACAGAGACCCGTAGAACAATATACCTCCGGAAGATGACCACGTTATTCAGCCAGAGACCCGTAGAACAATAAACCTCCGGAAGATGACCAGCCAATTCAGCCAGAGACCCGTAGAACAATATACCTCCAGAAGATGACCACGTTATTCAGCCACAGAGACCCGTAGAACAATATACCTCCGGGAGATGACCAGGTAATTAAGCCAGAGACCCGTAAAACAATATACCTCCGGAAGATGACCACGTTATTCAGCCAGAGACCCGTAGAACAATAAACCTCCGGAAGATGACCAGCCAATTCAGCCAGAGACCCGTAGAACAATATACCTCCGGAAGATGACCACGTTATTCAGCCAGAGACCCGTAGAACAATATACCTCCGGAAGATGACCACGTAATTCAGCCACAGAGACCCGTAGAACAATATACCTCCGGAAGATGACCACGTAATTCAGCCAGAGACCCGTAGAACAATAAACCTCCGGAAGATGACCAGCCAATTCAGCCAGAGACCCGTAGAACAATATACCTCCGGAAGATGACCACGTTATTCAGCCAGAGACCCGTAGAACAATATACCTCCGGAAGATGACCACGTAATTCAGCCACAGAGACCCGTAGAACAATAAACCTCCGGAAGATGACCAGCCAATTCAGCCAGAGACCCGTAGAACAATATACCTCCAGAAGATGACCACGTTATTCAGCCAGAGACCCGTAGAACAATATACCTCCGTAAGATGACCAGGTAATTCAGCCAGAGACCCGTAAAACAATATACCTCCGGAAGATGACCACGTTATTCAGCCACAGAGACCCGTAGAACAATATACCTCCGGAAGATGACCACGTTATTCAGCCAGAGACCCGTAGAACAATAAACCTCCGGAAGATGACCAGCCAATTCAGCCAGAGACCCGTAGAACAATATACCTCCGGAAGATGACCACGTAATTCAGCCAGAGACCCGTAGAACAATATACCTCCGGAAGATGACCACGTTATTCAGCCAGAGACCCGTAGAACAATATACCTCCGGAAGATGACCACGTAATTCAGCCAGAGACCCGTAAAACAATATACCTCCGGAGGATGACCACGTAATTCAGCCAGAGACCCGTAGAACAATACACCTCCGGGAGATGACCAGGTAATTCAGCCAGAGACCCGTAGAACAATATACCTCCGGAAGATGACCACGTAATTCAGCCAGAGACCCGTAAAACAATATACCTCCGGAGGATGACCACGTAATTCAGCCAGAGACCCGTAGAACAATATACCTCCGGAAGATGACCACGTAATTCAGCCAGAGACCCGTAAAACAATATACCTCCGGAGGATGACCACGTAATTCAGCCAGAGACCCGTAGAACAATATACCTCCGGGAGATGACCACGTTATTCAGCCAGAGACTTGTAGAACAATACACCTCCGGGAGATAACCAGGTAATTCAGCCAGAGACCCGTAGAACATAATACCTCCGGAAGATGACCACGTAATTCAGCCAGAGACCCGTAAAACAATATACCTCCGGAGGATGACCCCGTAATTCAGCCAGAGACCCGTAGAACAATATACCTCCGGGAGATGACCAGGTAATTAAGCCAGAGACCCGTAAAACAATATACCTCCGGAAGATGATCACGTTATTCAGCCAGAGACCCGTAGAACAATATACCTCCGGAAGATGACCACGTTATTCAGCCACAGAGACCCGTAGAACAATATACCTCCGGAAGATGACCAGGTAATTCAGCCAGAGACCCGTAGAACAATATACCTCCGGAAGATGACCACGTAATTCAGTCAGAGACCCGTAGAACAATATACCTTTAGAAGATGACCACGTTATTCAGCCAGAGACCCGTAAAACAATAAACCTCCGGAAGATGACCAGGTATTTCAGTTGTAGACCCGTAGAACAATATACCTCCGGAAGATGACCACGTAATTCAGCCAGAGACCCGTAAAACAATATACCTCCGGAAGATGACCACGTTATTCAGCCACAGAGACCCGTAGAACAATATACCTCCGGGAGATGACCACGTAATTCAGCCACAGAGACCCGTAGAACAATATACCTCCGGAAGATGACCACGTTATTCAGCCACAGAGACCCGTAGAACAATATACCTCCGGGAGATGACCACGTAATTCAGCCACAGAGACCCGTAGAACAATAAACCTCCGGAAGATGACCAGGTATTTCAGTTGTAGACCCGTAGAACAATATACCTCCGGAAGATGACCACGTAATTCAGCCAGAGACCCGTAAAACAATATACCTCCGGGAGATGACCACGTTATTCAGCCACAGAGACCCGTAGAACAATATACCTCCGGAAGATGACCAGGTAATTCAGCCAGAGACCCGTAAAACAATATACCTCCGGAAGATGACCACGTAATTCAGCCACAGAGACCCGTAAAACAATATACCTCCGGATGATGACCACGTTATTCAGCCAGAGACCCGTAAAACAATATACCTCCGGAAGATGACCAGGTAATTCAGCCAGAGACCCGTAGAACAATATACCTCCGGAAGATGACCACGTTATTCAGCCAGAGACCCGTAGAACAATATACCTCCGGAAGATGACCACGTAATTCAGCCACAGAGACCCGTAAAACAATATCCCTCCGGAAGATGACCACGTAATTCAGCCAGAGACCCGTAGAACAATATACCTCCGGAAGATGACCAGGTAATTCAGCCAGAGACCCGTAGAACAATATACCTCCGGAAGATACCCGATACTGTGAGAAGGGGTACCCGACAACAGATCCATTTTAGTTTGCAAATTCGAACAGTTTGTGTGTTCAAGTTTTAAAGCAAAAACGCGTTTATTTAATTTATTTTAACGTAAGTCTTCTCGCATATTTAAGTGGGAATTGACGGCTATTGGCGAGTGTCCCTAATAGGCGGAGACTCATAAGTCATAACGCTTCAAATAAATAATAAATAAAGCAAGCACATGTGTATTTATTGTCCAGCAGCATAGTTAATACGTAATTTTTTGCAATCGGCTGTAAATAGAATCATTAATATATTCGATGGAATAAAACCTCCGTCGACAGGTTCGATTTCAATAAGGAAATCCTGATTAGAATAAAGCACAGTACGACTAAAAGGCAACGTTTTGCATAAAAATGCCGGTACTAATCGGTATATGGAAATCATATTATATCAAAAGATATAACATAAGTATGGACAAAATTCTATGTAGGAGACATCAAGAAAACGTATTACATTGCAAAAGATGTATCCTTTTCATTTTTTTCTTGTAAGCATAACTGTTAATATCATAAACATTCCAGACAAAGATACCGAGGAATGTTCAAACATAATTGTGCACGTTAAATACGATTGCGGCAGTGCAGCCTTCGACTGTGAAGCTGTTACACTCGCATATTTTGAATTACATATGTGAATAAAATGTAAAAATAAACATAGTACATTATTCGGAATAGTCCCATAGTCATAGGATAAAAACGAAATTCATAGCTTCAATACGTAATTGGATATTACAGGTTGGGCGATCTCTAATCACGCAATAGTTTCCATGTGCACAAGGTTACGCTAAATAGAGCTAAAACATTAGTTTAACGATGCAATACATATCCTGAATAAAATTAACCATGACGAAGTTATTATACTTGAAAGTGCAGCTTGTATCTCGTTTCTATGCTAACGACCAGAGATGTATGGAAAGATGGCGGCCGAGCTACCAAGGCCACAACAAACTGACCGAAGGGGGATTCCCACGTTGTGTCGAACAAGCACGCGGCTACAATACTGTATTAGTGCCGAGATCTCTAACTATAGGACGAACAATGCCGCTAGCCTTCTGCCAGACAATCCTAGTAACAACTCGAGGCACTCACTTTCCGACCAGTCTGTAGTCGTATAATAAAATGGGATGGATTCATAATCAGTTATCTGAAGTCATTCTATACTCAGAAGGGAAGGGACCACACCCAAGTAATTCATTTGGAAGCTAAAGCAATTGGGCGTCGCTTCTTATTGAGTTTTGTTTCAAAATAAAACCCATCTTCAGCCCAGCGGGTCAAGTTCAAGTTTCGATCATACGTCACGAACTACAACGAGTGGATTTCACGTCTATTGACACGATTCATGGCCTAACCTTGCCAAACCCCCAATCACTCTGGCCTTCCCCTTATATCCAGGTGACACTAATTAGCATTGCAATGTAAAGGGAACGCAGTTATTCCCTTCTACGTGTCCAAAACCAGTGAAGCTTTCAACTGAGATGACTACAAGGTCATTGCTTGGTCACTACTGCTAGTTGCCCCAACTAGTATTAGCCGTGTACATTGGAACCATCTTAGTTTTCTTCTAATCTAGTTCCTATCATCTAATTCAAACATATCGATTAGGCATAATTTACGGCTTTCGGTTGGTTACCTGGAGCAGTGGGCGTGGCCAATGAGGCTTGTGCACTATACTAAAGTGGACGAGTACATTTACGAATGTGTGGAGGAACGCCAGAAATCTGTTGATTTTCGTTGAATCGGCGTGCATGAAATAGGCCGTGGATATGAGGTCGGTCGTTGAAACATGAGGCTATGTGTGACGTCACTGTCGACTTGCGTGTCATCCAACTCACGCACATGACACGTTGCACGCTAATCAAGCAAAGGGAACTGATTAATAATAAGTAATCATAATTAATTAAGGAAAATTAAATTGACACATATTTGTATGACACACTACAAGGGAATAACTGCCTCATGGAAGCCATCGCTTATTGATAAACCCTACACCCCTATATTTAGATATTACACTTTGAGAAATAATTTACTCTTCAGAGATGTATGCTGTTACTGTTATAAAACATGGTTTAGTGCAAGAACGGCAATACACTGTAGTCTGAAGACCAAGGAGTTGCGCTAAGATCGTCTCAGCTCTTTACTGCTACAACCAAACAACTTGCTCAACATCGACCCACAGTTTCGATGGAAATAAGCTGATTTAAATAGAAGTGCGATAAAACCCTCTAAAAAAATTGGGAGAGATAAGATGGATATGTATGTTTTAGAATTAGATATCTCAAACTAATGAACGCTGTCATATTGGAAGCACGTTATGTTGTACGACTCAGTTCTCGAGACTTGTCAATGATCAATCCAATCATGACTTCTAGTGCAATCTAAACCCAGAGAAAGAATAAAATATACTGATTTAATGAAACATAAATCCTATCCTATAGCGACAGAGACAGAGACAGAGACAGAGACAGGGACAGGGACAGGGACAGGAACAGGGACAGGGACAGGGACAGAGACAGAGTCAGAGAGAGAGACAAGGACAGAGACAGAGACAGAGACAGAGACAGGGACAGGGACAGAGACAGAGACAGAGACAGGAACAGAGACAGAGACAGAGACAGAGACAGAGACAGGGACAGGGACAGAGACAGAGACAGAGACAGAGACAGGGACAGGGACAGGGACAGGGACAGGGACAGGGACAGAGACAGGGACAGGGACAGGGACAGAGACAGAGACAGGGACAGGGACAGAGACAGAGACAGAGACAGAGAAAGAGGGAGGGAGGGGGAGGGAAAGAGAGAGAGAGAGAGAGAGAGAGAGAGAGAGAAGAGTGATTCCTTCACTCCTGCTGCGTAGCTTCATACGCCCACATTTTATTCAATATTATTTCCTGTGCCCATATCTCAAATACTGAAGTAAAGTAGCAATCATCAGCACGTGAAACCAAAGTCGATGAACCTTAGTTTGAAATATAGATAAGCTAGGCATATATAATGCGTGCGCAATACGAGACCTCAAAAGAAAATCGATAAACGAAAAATAATGCTATTCATGTGTGTGAATCATGAAATTTAACGAACCCGAGGACAATAGATAGGGGATCAACTTGCATATTATATCAAACGTTCAAGAGGACTGAGTCAACAAAACCAAAACTAGAACATAAAATGAACTTTTCAGCAAATTATAGGCCCTGCGCACGCAGTAGGTCTACTCCGTTTTACGTTACGGTTGTTGCGCTAATATTTCCAGACTGGCATTGGGTGCGTTCCGTAATGCTTTGCCGCTGGCATCACGATATACTTACGAAACACCTCAAGCATGGGCATGGCTGTTTAGGCGCGAGGTCTTTTTGCCACGCCCCCTACATTAGTTGTCAAACAGTGTAGTAAAATTGAAAAGGTTGATTGTGGCGTAAGTCAAATCAATTAAATCCACTAGGCCCTAATACATGTGCAAACATATGATTTTGGCGAAATTTTACACAGGTTAGGCTCAAGGTTAGGTCCGTCTATAGAGCGAATTTTAAAATGCCGCCAATACCACCACTTGTTGGAAATGCTCAACTGAAAACCTCTCAATTCAACGTGTTGACTATGCTCAGGAATCACGTTACGGAACGCTGGGAACGCAGTTCCCAAATCTTCCCTGTTGTAAGATTGGAAATACCTACACCTGTTGACCAAAACCACGGTACAGTAGACCAACATGAAATTAAACATTATTAAAATATATTTTACATTACAGATAATTAAACACTGATTAAAACAGGGCTTTAAAAAGTATATGTAACCGAACTCGTTTTGAAGATATTTGTGACTAAACACACAAAATAACATTGCGCATGGTCGCGGCGCGAGGCGCGAGCCCGACCACGGCAACACTGCCTGACGTCACGGCGGGGCCAACCAATGAAAGTGTAGGAAGCCTTGTGTGAGTGTGACAGCATGACTCTTGCGTTTTGTTGAGGCTTAAAGCGATCCATTGAAACTTTACTTATATTGAGATTTGGCTGAGATTTACAACCTACACTATCGTAAGTGTGCTTTTCAATTATCTAAAAATAAAAACGAGGGTCACCGGCCTACTTTTTGAGTAACGCGGGGTAACGCCTAAAGCGTTAACATTTTTTTGGGGTTGCATTGACTTTTATGGCCTAAAATTCGATTTTAAGGCGCGATTAACAGAGACCACCCTTCCAGTAGCAAAGTATTTTCAATTATACTCAATTAGTTACATTGAATATTTACAATAAACATTACAATAAATTAAATCATAATTTCAAAATAATACTTATAGAGTGGGGTTAAGATTTTTTTAGTAATATCTGTACAGAAAAGTATTTACATCATAGGAACTTTCTGGTGGCAGCCCGAGGCCCGGACTGCCGAAGGGCCCGGATTTGCCCAGGGGCCCGGGATGCGGTCGCATCCCGGCATCCCTATTCGCGTTTAAACCCAAAGTGGCTGAACTCTGGCGGACAAATCGAGAACCAGTACAGCCGGGATAGGTTACGGAATGATGGCCGGTATTCACTGTGGAGAGTATGTCATCATCAACACGTTTCTATGTTGTACTATCATGTACCATATCATGTATGTTATCATGTTTCTTCCTACTTTGTTTTCATTATTTATTAGTACTCAGTATATAAGTTAGTATATAAGACGTTAAAGGGATAGTCGGGTGAAAAACTTAAGAACTACCATTTGTAGATGTCAACCTTTAAATATAAAAAACATGACTAAAAGATACCATACTTTAAAAGCAGGCGGTTAAAAAACAAAAGAAAACCCGATTTTTTGGTTTGTTGCTACCAAGTAGCACCGAGCAACTTTTCTCATGGTAATTCCCATATAAAAAAATGTTGCCTTGAGAAAGAAAAACCACCGCTAAAATAGGGCACTGATCAAAAATCGATCAGGAGGTTTAATGTGCATCGTTTCTCTACCGATAACATGCTTCTTAGTACGAACGTGTACTTCTACAAAATATCCTGCAATTAATTTTTTTGTGACATGATGTGTAGAAAAGTTGCAATCTGTTTTGAGCGGTACTGTCCGTAGTCGCCGAGTTTCGCGGAGCGCGGGCTGGTCTCGTATAACACAATGAGTCCTCTGTCTATCGGGAAGGCGCCAGCGACCTCAGAACCGATACAGTTGACCTACGCTTTAGAAGAAAAATGCAGCAGTACTGCCGAAGGGAATCTAGTAGAATAGCTGATTGTTCACTATTTTTTTTCTTGCATTGAAGCAACCTATATCAATTGTATTTTACACATAACTGAATTTCATGGACTAATGACTAATTGGTGATTTTTTAGTTTTTCATCTGACTATCCCTTTAAGGAATCTATAAAGAGTTTTCTAAACTCAAGATTCAACCAATGTCAATAAAGATTTTTACTTTTACTACATGATCAACATTATTGTCGGCAGTAAACATGTTAAAATGGACAATCAATACCTTGTTGATCTATGCCACAATGTAGCAACCGGCGAGCGAAACAAATATTCTGTCAATACGAAGTGTTTTAAAATCCGAATGAGTTCGGCGCTTACGCAGTTGCGTAGGTGTCAAAATGCATGCTGGTATGGTATTCAGTCTAAAAAAAAATACACAATTTTTTCTATTTTGTGCCGTTAAATAAATCATTTTGTAAAATATATTTCGTAGATGCTGTGTAAAAAAAGTGCATAGGTAGTCCTAACATAAATTGACATTTAGGCCTACTCACATATTGGAGGGGATTTTTTTAAATTTATAAATTTCATAAAAAAATACTAAATATGCGTACGGTAGATTATGTGTACTTGATGGTTCAACAGAAATTGTGACAATGTATTTGTTGGGGGGTGATGATACAAATATAATTCTTAATGTTATTTTAAACCTCCAATACTGAAATTCAGCATTATACAGGAAAATTAACCTCAAGTGTAGATTCCGTGCATGTGGGATGTGGGTGTAAGGGGTGGGAGACATAAAACACTTCAACTACCATTACCAATAATCATAACAGGCTATACTGGTACAAAAAGATCAACTTAAAACCTATTTTTAGAATCGAACATTTAGCATTCCTACGCATATGCCTATCAGATTCAGCTGCGTTGCAATTACCTTTAGCTTTAGCAAGTATATGCATATGTCGTAGAGCACACTCATTTCTGGTTTTGGGGGCTTGGGAGGACCTGGGGGGGGGGGAGGCGTGGGAGTTCGGTGGGCGTTTAGGTAGAAAAGAGGGCCGAAATGAATGAAAAGAAATTTGAAGAAGGGATAATAAAAGAGGAATTGTGATCCGAAATATGAACGGTAGCCCTCTTTGCCTTACTTACATATAGAAATTAGTCATGTTTACACTTCCTCGAACCTGCTTTATATGAGCAAGTAGCGTTAACTTCGTTGTTCTCATCTGTGCAGTTAATATTCACGTTTATCAGATGTGGTTTTTGAATGTAATTGTGATGTTTGAAGGGATGCTGGCCTACATAGCCTACAAATTAAACGATAACCGTTTAAAATCCTATTTGCTTCGACAAATGATCGCTGTATGTTCTCAACGAACGCGTTTATGTGATAAATGTGTATCACAGACACCATCACCCTGTCACTCACTCCTACTGCCAGAAACATACGGAACACAGGTTAGCCGTGCGTTGTTTATCCCGGCTCGGACGGCCATGATGGTCGCGACGGTGGCGCGCCTACATCTCGATTTAAAGGCGACAGTCCGCGCCTGCACTTGCCTGATTTTTGGGGCAAGTTGCAACTTGCCAGTCCAGGACCCCTATTCTGTAACTTTTTTTCGTAGGTCCTGATATGGTTTCTGCCTGAGTTCGACGTTGATCGGATAATTGCGATTCTATAACTTTTTTTGTGCCCATTTCCGCCTGAATCCATTTCCGTGGTCCTGATATGGTTTCAGTAGCTTTTTTACTGGTGAAACGAAATCAGCCGTAATATTAAGCATGAATAATAACTGTTGACGCGTGATATTGTACTGCAAACTGTATTCAATAATTATGTTTCATTATAATGAGTGAAAAACACCAATAAACAAAGTGTTTACTTCTCATTTGAGACAGTCTTTATTATTGAAAATCTCAGCCGGCGCCGCGGTCTAGTGACGCCCGCCATTAGACAAATATTACGTCAACAACTCTAGCCTAGGCCTATTGTATCACTAGGACTGCCGTATTACTAGGCCGATACATATAAATTCAATGTTAAGACAGAATTAGATATTGGCCTAGGCCTAGGCATTACCTTGTAGGGTTCCTAGGATATAGAGACATTCCTAGAATAGAGAAATAGGGCATTCTAGGTTGCTTCTTGTGTTGTTAAAGACGCGTTCATGTAACTGTTTAGGTTTATGTTTATTTTGATTTGAACCGTGTAGCAGTGATCACGGCCCTCTAAATCATGATATTATCTGTTTCTGATTGGCTTAAAGCCTCGGTGGCTCAGTCGCCTTGTGATGTCCTCCCAAAGCGTACATACACATTTCAGGCGCTGTTATAGAATCGCTATTTTGCTCATCTTTGGCGACGGCTGAAACGGGCAAATAATTTTTGCCTGCATTCGTTTCGGCTGCTTTCATTTTAGGCAGAAATGGGAAAGTTACCGAATAGGGGTCCAGGCAAGTCGACTTACACGAGGAGAGGACTCGAGCCAGTGGCTTGTCCCCCCCCCTATCTGACTGGACTCGTCCATTAACTTGCCTCGTGTGGGTCTCCGTGTCTGTCTGTCTGTCTACCTGTCTACCTGTCTACCTGTATGTCTGTCTGTCTGTCCGTCTATTTGTCTGTCTGCCTGTCTCTATATCAATCTGCAACGTCTGGACGCCACAACACGACATTCAACGAAATCCAAAGTAGCGCCACACCATAAATCAAGTAGTTACAAATGAAGAACTCGATTGAGAGTGACAGCTGTGACTTGTGGGATCATTCGACCAAGTCGCGTGAATCACGAGATCGATGAATCGAGCTCTCATAATTTATACCGGGGGTCTCGGAGACGGCAACATGGGTGCGAGATCTGCAAACGGACGAAATATCATTTTCAAATGTCAAAACCACCGAGTTCCATTTTGTGCAAAGGGCGAAAGACTGGCATTATTCCCTTCTCCCTGGTTTATTACACAACAAGGTACGACGTGAAAGATATGTCAAACACTTACTTAACACTTTATATAGATAAATTTATTCCTCGGCAGCTATTTATTTACATAACTAGCAATAGGATTGCAATTGAGCTATCGGGGTCACAAGCTGTTGATCTGCGACAAGAAGCATCTGTGACGTATCCCCCCCCCCCCCTCCCCTCCCACGCCTCACACAGGAAATAAAAACGATTTCTGTGTTAATTTAGAGGTAAAAACCATACATTCTTGGGTTGGTGCATTGTAGTTTAAAACATGTTCAGTTTCTGAGTGTTGTGTGTGGCTGTCATGTAGTTAGTACGACTGAAGTTCGCCTGCTTTTTAGCGGCCTCTTTTGCCTGGATACTGATGAGCTACTTGCAATATACGTTCAAAATGAATAAAAATAATCTAAAGTTTGGTTAGGAGAAAATATGAATAATGATTAATTTATGTAGTTTTAAGTAAAATTCAATAAGATAAACTCATGGAAGAACTTGACTTACAACATTTTTGACCAAGTCTGTGAGGAATGCAACCATACAAATAATAAATCAAGATAAAAAATGGAATCATTATTTATGTATTTATTACCTGTGAAGTCATATCATTTGACATATGTATTCAGATCATGTCTAATGTTTACCTGCACTGAAATATTTTACCAATAAAGCTAAAAACACAATCTAAATACGTTTCTACAAAACCAAAAATTCTCCCCCCCCCCCCCCCCCCCCCCCCCAAAAAAAAAAACAACTAAAACAGAAGAAACCAATTGGAAGGTCTATATTCAACCCTGGACTATAGCCGCTAATCTAAATGCATGAGCGTCCCAGCCATACGGACGTGCGGCCACAGCTGGAACTACATAAACCCAATTACCGTACTGTAATCTTGAAGCGTAGGCCTACACCCTTCGCGTGTGAGCGTTCTTAATTAACTAGTACTTGTTTCTCGGAGCACAATCAAACAACCCACACACTAATATCGCAAATGTAGTTCTTTCCCCATCGAATTGGAGATTAAAAATTGAATTTGTTTACGAAGCAACGCCTTGAGAGTCATTAGAAATACCTAAATCAACTTGTTGTTGGTGTACGTTATAGACGATACATGGCGAGATTGGAATAAAACAACGTATATAGTCTGCATGCTATAGCAGCTGTTGCACTCTTGTATTCCATTGGACCATTGATCACGAGGGACAACTTGTTTTGAATGATATTATAGGCCTACTTTGAACATCGAACACGTAGTTTTATTGAGTGAAGAATGGAACAATATAGAGTTACAAGAAGAAGCAACGCTACAAGAATCAGAAATAAAACTGGGAGTAAGTGCTGTCAATTATACCTAACAAACTACTGAAACAATGTGAGATACAGGAAGCACAACAATACGGAAAAGATAATTAATGGAAATTCTTTGAAACATTATGATAGTAGAAAAGAGAATCAAATGAGAAATACTATATAATAATGAATTGCGATGGACTGTCAAGAAGTTGTAACGTGCATTGGAGGAACGTGAAGAGGAGGGCGATCAAAGGATAGCTGAATAGAGCAGATAAGAATGAATTTTAAAGGGTTAGTCAGATGAAAAACTAAAACACTATCATTTGTATATGTCCACCCTCAAATATGGAAAACATGACTAAAAGATACCATACTTTAAAAGCAGGCGGTTAAAAAATTAAAGAAAACCCGCGATTTTTTGGCTTGGTGCTACCAAGTAGCACCTAATAGCAACTCTTCTCATGGTAATTCCCATATGAAAAAAATGTTGCCTCGAGATAGTAAAACCACCGCTAAAATAAAGCACTTATCAAAAATCGATCAGGAGGTTTAATGTGCATCGTTTCCCTACCGATAACATGCTTCTTAGTACGAACGTGTACTTCTACAAAATGCCCTGCAATTAATTTTCTTGTGACTTGATGTGAAGAAAAGTTGCAATCTGTTTTGAGCGGTACTGTCCACAGTCACCGAGTGTTTCGCGGAGCGCTGGCTGGACTCGTATTACACAATGAGTGCTCTGTCTATCAGGCAGGCGTTAGCGACCTCAGAACCGATACAGCTGTACTACGCTTTAGAGGAAAAATGCAGCAGAGCTTGTGAAGTGAATCTTATAGAATAGCTAAATGTTTACTATTTTTTTTTTTGCATTGAAGCAACCTATATCAATTTTCGTGACGTCAGTCATAGATTAGATGTGTTACGCATGGCACTAAAGGAAACCGGTCACTCTCTACCTAACTGACTGCAACCAGCTACAAAAAGCATTATGTAATGCGAGCACGCGAAAAATTCAAAACACACATTTTTATTTCAAGCATGCCGCATTTTACACATTTCAATTGTACTAATAATACATATAAGGTTGACACTAGGGGACACTATAGCCTAGGACACTAATACTCTATAAGGTTTCATTCCGTGAGCCACAGGCTCTATCAACCTTTACCGTAGTGGTTCATTAGGTTTTCCGATGGACGAATATGCCCGGCTCGTACAGCGTCTCGTTGCTTTTCCGGTCGCTACTCAAACCGCCAAAGACTTAGGGTGCGTTCAGCAGATGGCCTGACTGAGGCCTGACTGAGGCCTGACTGAGGCCTGGCTGAGGCCTGAATGAGGCCTGACTGAGGCCTGACTGAGGCTAGTGTCGTTCAGTGAAACACAGGCCGCGGCCTGGCTGAGGCCTGACTGAGGCCTGACTGAGGCCTGACTGAGGCCTGACTGAGGCTAGTGTCGTTCAGTGAAACACAGGCCGCGGCCTGACTGAGGCCTGACTGAGGCTAGTGTCGTTAAGTGAAACACAGGCCGCGGCCTGACTGAGGCCTGAATGAGGCCTGGCTGAGGCCTGGCTGAGGCCTGACTGAGGCTAGTGTCGTTCAGTGAAACACAGGCCGCGGCCTGACTGAGGCCTGACTGAGGCTAGTGTCGTTCAGTGAAACACAGACCGCGGCCTGACTGAGGCCTGGCTGAGGCCTGACTGAGGCCTGACTGAGGCCTGGCTGAGGCTAGTGTCGTTCAGTGAAACACAGGCCGCGGCCAGGCGGAGGCCACAGCGGCCACATATCCATTCTAGGCCGCCTAGGCTGACGGCGATTTAGGTGACAAATTCAAAATAAGGTGGTTCTGCAACCAGCTTTATACATTGATTCGTGGCACGCAACAAAATACAAGGTACGTTATACTCATCTATATAGTTATCATCATATTCTGGTTGTTGAACAATACGTTCAGTCCAGCAATGTTCACAATGGCGTTCAGTTAGCAATTGCATGCGAAAGCACGAGGAGGGTTTCATATGTGTTAGCATCACTGCTTTCAATGCAGAAGGTCCCGGGTTCAAATCCCGGTTCAGGCAGAAGTTTTTTAACTTCTAATAAGGATGCAGTTCCATTACTTCTTGGCTTAGGAATAAGTAAACGGTGACTTTGGAGCCGTCCTAGCAACGAAGCACTCAATAAATTCAAAGTTGTTCTGAATTGGCCATGGCCTTGTTGATTCTGGCATTTGTCCGCAGGTGTTCTCACTGTCCAATCACTGATTCATATGTTTCGAATTTGAAATATCGATCTTTGATTGGTTATCGCTCACTCGTCGATGGTGTTCGGAGCTTACAGGGTTGGTTTAGTCGCTTTAAATTAAAATCCCCCACTGAAAGTCAGTTTCGTTACTGAGTGGGTAGACTCTAAATGCGAATTTATTTATTTTTTATTTATTCAAATTGAAAATGTTGAATGCACTCTAGGATACTAAAGTGTGGATCGGAATTATGAATGAATTATACATGAAGGCCCAAACGCTTTAAAAAACCTACGAATCAATTTTATTTAAACAAATGAAGAATGGTAATCGTTCGGATACCTGAGGAGACATAGGCGTGCCCAGAGGTTGATCAATGGGGGGGCACAATTAATTCCCAATGAAAGTACTTCACAGCGGCGCCAATGGGGGGTGTGTGGGCTATGCCCCCCACAAAAAGCTCCGCAGATTTTTTAAAGACATGCTTTTTTAAACGTGTTTTTAAGCGTAGGAGGAGTACAGGTTGTCTGTTCAATGGGTTAATTTCACACGATTATTTGTAGATATCAGTGATATCATTGTTACAAAGTGAAGGAAGTGTGTAGCAAAACCCCACCAGTTGGGCGCCAATTGTAGCAAAACCCCACAAGTTGGGCGCCAATTGTAGCAAAACCCCACAAGTTGGGCGCCAATTGTAGCATTACAGACAAGTGGGCTCAAGGCGCCAACCCATACTTGGAGTAATATTTTGACTAGCTCAAGTCAGCAGAAATGAATTTATTAATTAATGTAACCAAAAAGGTGAAATAAAAATCTAAAAAGTTGAAAAGGAGGGTGACCTTCAGGAACTAAGGTTAAATTTAACACATCATATTAGGTTAAATTTCAACAGAATTTCACTCCCCCTTCTGATGATTCATCCCAATCACCAAATCTTCACGAGAATACAGTGCCAATAACAACGCTAAACATCACACACAGAGCAGTAAGAAGACACTTGAAACGTCTGAGAGTTGATTCAGCCACAGGGCCGGATGGCATCCCTTCAATGATTCTGAAAATGTGTGCAGCTTCCATATCTCCATCTTTAAGCTCCATATTTAACTTATCTCTGCATACTGGCGTGGTACCTTCTGACTGGCGTACTGCAAATGTTATTCCAATTTTCAAATCGGGGATGAAGGAAAACATCTCGAACTATCGACCTATATCATTAACTTCTATCATTTGCAAAACATTGGAGCGCATCATATTTCAAGAGCTACTGAAACACATCACAACGGCTAATATTCTTAATGAAAACCAACATGGATTCATTCCAGGTAGATCTTGTTCAACGCTTCTTACGAAGGTAATCGACAATTGGCAGTGTGCCCTGGAAGATCCTAAGTGCAAGCAGGTGGATGCGGTGATGCTAGATTGGTCTAAAGCATTTGACCAGATTCCACACAGGAAATTACTAAGCAAGCTGTTCTATTATGGTGTACGTGGATCCTTACACACTTGGTTAGAACATTTTTTGACAGATCGATCACAAAAGGTTGTGTTTCAGGGAACAGAATCAAGTTCAATACTTGTAACCTCAGGCGTACCTCAAGGGTCAGTTCTTGGTCCGTTATTGTTTAATATATTTATGATGGATTTGCCTCAATGTGTTTCTCCGGATATGAGCCAATTTGCTGATGACTGCACGATTTACAGAAAGATTATGACAAAGGAGGATTCAGAAACTCTACAATCTGATTTAAAAAATATTGACAATTGGTGTACAGTTAATGGCATGAAGATTAACCCCCAAAAGAGTATGTCTATCCGATTTGCAAGATCCAAGAATCCATTCCCTTGTTGTTATTTGATCAATAACTTGCCTATTCCAGAGAAAAAACGTGTCAGACTACTAGGTGTAATTGTTACAAGTGATCTAAAATGGAACACTCATTGTAAAGTGGTACGAGCCAAAGCCACCAGGCATTTATATTTCATTGCTAGACACCTGCATCATGCTCAGCCTAGCACCAAAAGGGCTGATTACCTAGCGCTCGTTAGACCTTATCTCGTCTACGGCTGCCCAGCGTGGGACCCAACATCTATAAGCAACAAGATGAAGTTGGAGCGTGTCCAAAGTAGAGCTTCACGCTTTATTGCTGCTAGGTCGCAATTTACCACTCATAGTGCTACGGCAAGACGTGCATCATTGAAGATTCCATCTCTGGAAACATTCAGGAAAAAAGTAGAGCTGCAATTTTTGTGGGGCATGTTGAATGGTAGGACAAACCTGGATCCATATGTAAGACTGCAAGTTTGTAATCGTAGTGCCCAATTTGGTAGGGGTCTATTGTTCAGGCCACCTTTTGCCAGAACTGCAGCCTACCAGAAAGGGTTCTATTATAGGGCTTGTCAATCGTGGAATTCTCTTCCACTCAAGATCAGGATGGCACGCTCATTAGATGTCTTAAAAGCGTCTTTAACGGAGCATTTTTTTAACATTGTTTTGTAGATTTTCATTTTTTTATTCTTTTTTACTTCATATTTAACAGTTGTATCTTATAATTATATTTTCATTCATATTATGTTTTCATGTTTTTTGTTTTGTATTTTGTATTTTGTATTTTGTATTTTGTTCATTATTATATTTAGATTTTAAGTAATTTTAGTATGGGTTGGCAGTCACTCTGTGTGTTTGGAGCTGTGCTCTTTTCTGCCAACCCCCATTCACTTTTGTAGTAAATGGAAATGATTAATAAATAAATAAATAAATTAATGCACTTGTATATTGTACCAAAACATATAGACATGATGAACAAAGGAAAATTATTGTTGAAATGTTAAATGACGGAAATGTTCCGAGAGCTCTTTTTTGTTAACTAAGTGTTTTTCAGGCCTTTAGTGAATTTATGTGCACACGCAAGTAAAACGTTACGGTTTTGACATTGTTGACGTTGACGGTTGACGACTGACGGTTGACGGTTGACGGCTGGTGGTTGACGGCTAGAAGTCCCGGAACAATGAAGCGTCACCCATTGTCTTGGTAGTCGGTACTTAGTAGTTGGCTCGAAGACTTGTTGATGGGCGATCAGGTGTAGTTGTTGTAGTTACGTTGTTGTCGTCGGGAAGGGAGGCTTAGGTCTCGCCGATAAATGTAATGGACCAAGCCACTCCCTTTGTTTGCCGAGGAACGGAAGACGAGTACGTCCACTCCGGTCGAAGAATAGTGTTCGAGTGGCGATGCCTCTTTGTTTGT